>JBBPTG010000140.1:0-64594 GCA_038093975.1 Chalciporus piperatus
CTACATTTCGTCTGTTTGATGCATTCAATCATATTTTCACTCGTTGGTATGACAGGCTGTGCAAAGGTGTCATCCACTGTACGTGGAGGATAGACCCCAGCGGTTACAAGACACGCAACGGGCGTGTAAAGCTCGATCAAGAGACCGAAGATATGGAAAGGGGGCAGCGCCATGGCTCCGATACGGCGCGGGGCAGCTATGTTCGCATGTGCTCGGACTCCGGCTGCGGGTGTACTCAGTAAGGATAGGCGTGGAATTTCTATGGGAACTTACGCTGGCCCAGCCAGTGAATCTGAACTTTATAGCTGTGGGCAATCGCTTTAGGGAACCCGGTGCTGCCAGAAGAGTGAATGTAGATAGCGGGAGAGTCCAAGTCCGGGCATTTCGAAGGGGGAGGGTAGGGGACGAAAGAATCAGCTTCAACCTCTTGACCAAGCTTGGGGAAAGCGTAACGAATGGCGGGAAGTTCGTCGATGGTCAATTGAGCGCCTTCATATTCACGGCGAATACCATCGATAAGTCCTTTATGGGCATGGTCCAGCGTCAAGATACGTGAGCACCTTGTCTTCTTCATCATATTGATAACGGCGGCGGCAGAATTCCTCGACGAGACCGGAAATGGCTAGGCGTAACAAATCTGAGAACAAAAAACGGACCCGAGGAAGAAGGAAATGAACGCACCACTAAACCTGCGATGGATAAGCCCGCAAGGACAGCATGGTGCAATATTGTGTCCGTGTTAGCGATGATCATTACAACTTTTCCATCTGGACCTTGACGAGCGGGGCGAAGAGCGTGTGCAACACGGTGCGCTGCTCGACCAAACTCGAGGAATGAGACCTCAGTGGTGGTGAGAGGAACGCTCTCATTGGCGTAGATGAAGATCGGGAAAGCGGGGTTTCTATGCATGTGAAAATTGATCAAGTCAGGAAACAAAAGGGACCCATCGAGAGGAGGGAAGTGCAAAGTGGCAGACGACATTATTGTTGAAAGATGTGGGTGTGTGATGAATGACCGGTTGAAAACAGGAGCTTTTATACCCGCCATCCTACTCTGGCGAATGGGGCTGATAGGCTGATGTGCGGAGAACACGCAAATGAAGTCATCCAAGTAACGTCACAGACTGACTTCGGATTGTGGCCGTCCGAGAGACTCACACAATCAGAACGACAAACTCGTAGCTTGTCAGGGAACCGGTCCCGATTTGTGTAATCCACGAATCCCTAGGTTAGACAAAAAAAGTACCGTGGTGAGAATGGGTGGCCCAATCAACTCATAGACTATGGATTGAAACTAGTAGTGCGTGGATCAAGTTCTGACAGAACCTCGGGGTCAACAAGCAACGTTCGTTTCCTGCTCACAGCAGCCTGAAAGAAATTGTAAACAATCAGCCCAAATGACTGAGATCGACATACCAGCTAGCCGGCGTCGAAATTCGAATAAACTTGAGGGAAGTCATTCAAGTAGTCATGCCAGAACTTACTCGCGGAGCAACCGGCCTACCGAGTTACCGGTCACCGGTGCAACTTAGTCTCCCCTAGGCTGTAGTAGTAGGCAGATCCAAGAGTCGGATGAAGACAGTCGTGGTGCAACTTGAACTTTGTCAATGTCGATGACTTACTACCATCTTGCAGCCGCTTGACCTCGGGAGCTCGAGTTACGCTGATGCCCCATCACCGGTGAGGCTACACATATGTTTTGCCTGAGGGGTGTCGATAATTTCACCTGTTTCTTCAAAGTCGTCATCATGCAATAGACAGCTTCCCGGGAGACCATGTTTCCCTCGGTCCGTCGGTCGGTCCCCCTTGATCGAATTGCTGTAAATTGGGGGAGCGTCTTCCCGGTGGCCTGTACTCAATTTGGTTCTGTAGGACGTACAGATAATGATGGCGGCACTCAAAATTGCAATGAATGCTGGAAAGTTGAACCCTGGGAAGTCAAACACAGCCACGCCCATTATCGTACAGGCTCAGAGTCTGGCAATTTCAAGTGCTCGAGCTTGAACGACTTCCAAGTTGGCTGCATGCTTATGATCGATCAGTGTGTAGAACAGCGGGCATCATGAGGGAACCGGAGATCTGAGTTGCTGCAACCCAACCACTGGCATGCGGTGAGCTTCTCCGGCCCGGCGGGCACTCTTTAGAACCTTCCATCTCGAGCTATCATTTACTGCTTTTTCTAATTTAGTGCTGCGCGGATCCCCCCGTGTGAGGTATGGGCGCTCAAGCTTCCTGTACAGTCCGCAAAGCCCCACATTTGCCACATCCAAGTAGCCCTCTCTATGAACAACGTATCACAAACCAATCGTGTTTCCAGGCTCAAAAAACGATTCCACGATGTCCTTTCTGGGACTGTTAAACTTGACCCCCGAGGCGCCACCTTATTCCTAGAAGGCCTCTGCGCCCAAGATGATCCAGTGGTATGCTTGGACGAAATCATCGAAAGTGCTCATGGTCTCCCCTCAGTCCAATCGGCGATGCGTTGCGACCTATCCGTCTCTTTCATGAATGGATTGGGGTCCACCGTACTCGAGTATCTCCTCAGAGGTGGTGGTGTCGGTGACGACGCCTTGGACAACATGCTATTCCACGTGGTCGATCCACCAATCTTCTGGTCTTCCTTCATTCGTGCATTCCAGGATGGCTCGTTGAACGAGCGTTCCCAGGTGGTATTCGCCAGAGTACTCTCTCGACTCATGACTTTACAAGGCCGGGACACCACTCCCTATCGGGACGTAGCATCTCGACGATCCATTCAGGATACCCTGCTGTCGTCTTCCAATCGCGAGATCAGAGAGACAGGAAACCTCGTTAAACACATTTTGGCCCGCGCCCCTTCTGTGACAACGTATGACGTTCGCAATGGGCCTGGTGGTCGTCACGATAACGACTTTCCCAACTTTCGGGACATAGCCATCCTCCCCACTCCCGACGAAATCATGTGTCAGAAACCCGCTTTCCTCAAGACCAGTGCTGCTGTCCATGCCGACTCTCCTGCCCGGGATTATTTAGACCATACCTTCCGGATTTTGCGGGAGGACATGCTCTTCGACATCCGCGAAGAAGTCAGGATAGCTTTGCAGAAGAAGAAAGAGAACAATCGCGGACTTCCCGTCAATGATGTATCCATGATCGGGATCTATACCGGAGCTGATGGTCGGAAGACTCGTTGGGGCATCATGTTGCGATGCACCAGTGACTTGTGGCAGCTTAGGGGTATGAAGGACGAGGATGACCGGCTCGAACACCTTAAGCGAGATCCTCGCGGTTCGAAGATTCTGAGGCACCAATCCCTCGTTTGCCTCGTTTCTGGTCAAGATCTCATCAGCTTCGGAACAGTCAACCGGGTCGAGGACCTTCTAGCATGCAACCCTCCCGTGATCGTCTTCCAGCCAGATAGCGCTGTTAACGCGGGAAAGACCCTCACGTCCCTTCGCTCAGGTCAAGTCGTTCAACTCATCCAGGTTGACGCCGCCACCTTTGCCTTCGAGCCCGTTCTCACTGCACTTCAGAAGATGATTTCTGTTCCGCTCTGTAGAGAAACGCTATTTTGGGACTCTGGAATGCCCGTCGGGTATGCGAGCAACAGCATCACGGCGCACGTCGCCTATTCCCTAGAATCAGAGGGTTCCCTTGACTTGGATCTCCCCGACTTCGTGACCCTCGACGATTCTCAAGCGAGGTCTATGATCTCAGCACTTGAACAACACGTCTCCCTAATACAAGGTCCACCAGGTGAGGTGCTTCAATCTTGGCATCACATTTAGCTCATTGGACTCGTAGGGACAGGGAAATCCTTCATAGGTGCCCTGCTGGCCAAAGCAATACACGATAAAACCGCGCAGCGTATCCTTGTCGTATGCTACACCAACCATGCCCTCGATCAGTTCCTCAAAGACCTCCTGAAATACAACATTCCTGACGACGCCATCGTCCGCCTCGGCGGGAGAGCAAATCCGGCCATTGAGCACCTCGGCCTCCACAAACAACCACGTAACCATAGCCGGCTCAGCTACGAATGGGAAAATATCAATCAGCTGAAAATGATCTCTTCCGGTCACGAACACCAGCTGGGATACAAGTTCGACGAATTGTTGAACGTCGACGATAGGAAGTTGATGTCGCATCTGGAGCTGATGCACGAAGAATACTTCAACGCGTTCTACGTGCCGCACGAGTACGATGATGATGATGGAATGATGCTCGTGGGCTCGAATGGGCCAGCCGTCCATGAAAAGTACCTCTTCGAACGGTGGAAAAGGTGTCAGGATGCGGGGGTATTGAAAGACAGACCATATGTTAGAGCGTCAGCTCGGATCTGGGGGATGGACCGCTCGGCCCGTCGGACTGCGTTGGACAAGTGGCGGGAGGAAATCACTGCCGAGACAGTGGAAGCCATTTGCGAGGCAGGAAAAAGGTTCAATGACATTCAGGATAGTCTCAAGGCGGAATTCGCAGAGTCAACCGTGGAAATTCTGCGCAACAAGAGGATCATCGCATGTACGACGACAGGGGCAGCTATCTCTGCCAATGCGATCAAGAAGGTTGGCCCGGATGTTCTTTTGGTGGAAGAAGCCGGCGAGATACTGGAAAGTCATGTCCTGACTGCGTTGTCGCCAACTGTCGACCAGATGATACTCATCGGAGACCATAAGTAAGTTCACGATGTCTTGTGAATCTTTCGTAACTAATACCCCTACGAAGGCAGTTACGACCAAAGGTCAACAATTATCAGTTGACCGTTGAGAAGGGCGAAGGATTTGACTTGAATATGTCACTCTTCGAGCGTTTGGTGCTCAAGGGCTACCCTCACGAAACTCTTTCCACTCAACGTCGCATGCGACCCGAGATCTCGGCTTTCATTCGCGAGCTCACTTATCCAGATCTCACCGACGATCTCTCGACTTTCAACAGACCCGATATTCGAGGGGTACAATCCAACGTGATCTTCGTGGACCACACTCATCCGGAGGATAACGAGCTCCTCGTCGGTGATCGCCTAGACGGCGGTGCCAAAGGCTCGAAGCAAAACAGTTACGAGGTGGAGATGGTCCTCAAGATAGTTCGCTACCTCGGTCAGCAGGGATACGATAACGAGAACATCGTCATTCTTACCCCATACCTTGGTCAACTTACCAAGCTACGCGACGCTTTGAAGCGCGATAACGACCCAATATTGAACGAGATGGATTCTTTGAATCTGGCGCGTGCAGGCCTGGCAGCGTTCGCTTTACCTGAACTCAAACAAAAGAAAGCGGGGATCAAGCTAGCTACCATAGGTCAGTTTGACGTTCGTGGATTGACCACCCCTAATGACGCGTTACACGTAGATAACTATCAGGGAGAAGAAAGCGATATCGTTATTGCCAGCCTCACGCGTTCGAATGCATCCAACGCTATCGGTTTCATGGACTCGCCCGAGCGTCTCAATGTCCTCCTCTCTCGAGCGAGAAACGGACTGATCTTAATCGGGAACTCGCAAACCTTTTTACATTCCAGGAAAGGTGGCGCTCTGTGGAGACGGTTGTTTGCTATGCTCGAGAAAGGCCAATACGTTTATCAAGGATTCCCAATCCAATGTCCAAGGCATCCAGAGCGTGCTCTCGTGCTCAAACGTGCCAGCGACTTCGATGCGTGTTGTCCGGACGGTGGCTGCGGCACGGAGCCATGGTAAGTTTCGCCCTCTGTGAGAGCATCGAGTTTCGCTGAGATCGTCTTCGCAGTGGCTTCATGCTTGTGTGCGGACACAAGTGTATGATGAAGTGTCACCCAAGCCGCGCTCATCATGGTATCATCGATCCCCACGACGCGTTACAGTGTAGACACAAAATGGATGGAATCTGTTCAGCGGGTCATGAAATCACTTGGGAATGTCGAACAAATAGACCGGCTTGTAGGATCTGCGCCAGAGAGGCGGAAAGACGCAAGAAACTAGTGGAGGAGGAACGCAAGAGACAGGAGGAGGAACGCAGGAGAGAGGAGGAAGAACGCATGAGACAAAATGAAGAACGTAGGAAGCGACAGGAGGAAGAACGCAGGAAGCGACAGGAGGAGGAGCGTAAGAAGAGAGATGAGGAAGAAAGAATCAGGCGAGAAGAACAAACGAAGCTCGAATACGAACGAGCTGATGCAGAGCGCAAGCGGCTCGAACGTCATTGGGCGGAGATTCGTGAGAGGGAACGAGAACAGGCAAAAGCAACGAAACGAAACGGACGCAAAACGAGGGCTGCCGACCGGGCCCTAATCGCCGAAAGACGGAGGGATGACGCCCGTGCTCTAGCAGTTGCTCGTGCACAAGAATTCGAGGCGGAGCAAGAGAGAAAGCAAATGGAGCAGGATCTCAAGCCTGCGACTGACGAGCGGTCGACTTGTGCCATTCAGTAAGTGTAAACTTGAATTCGTTGACTTGGTAAAGTTCGGAGAGCTTGCGGTGACATTTGGATTGCAATGTTTTACCAACTATATCGTTTCGTTCGCAAATAAGATCCGTCTCAATCTCTATCGAGAAATGAAGAGCAGTGCATGCGGATCGGGACCGCGCGTAGAACGATCGGGCCAAAGTACTCGTCCGCGTCGCGCAGCGAGTACAGGGACTGCATGATTTTGGGAGTACACCCAGAGGTCTTGTGGTATGAACACAGTAAGGCCCCCAATACCGGAAAGACAGAGAATGAGAGTGGCAGCTCGACTCACGAGACAGAATGGTACGCTACCCATCCCGATTCTTCGTCAAGTACTGACTCATTTTCTACCACTGGCAATAGTAGTTGTTCTATATCAGCGTGCCTGAAGAACTTGAACACAGACTGATCAAAGACTTACCTTCAAAAACTTGGCCCTGTGGGTCTTCCAACAGCAATCTCAAGTTTGAAGTCTATGATGGATAAGTTGAAAATTTTCAATACCTGGCAAAGAAGTTCAAGTTGAGTTCAAGTTGAGTTCAAGTTGTAACCGGCAAAGGTCATGTCTTCTGTTCGAAACTCAACCAGAAGCAATTGGACTCGGATAGTAACGCGCTTTTCCGATTATTCGTTCCCGCCACTCGTAACTGGTTTGTCCGTCGGAGAAGCGAGTGAAGGGGCTTCAGAATGCGATTTGATAGTAGAAGTCGTAAGGGAGTCCTTGATTCTCCATTCTTAGTGTTTATGGACTCGCATCCAGAGGGGATGACATGGTGAAATTGAGGCAGAGGTTTTCGAGGGAATCAACGTCCGGACGAGAGGCGAACATGAAGAAGAACGTCGATGTAGCTTGTGCGGTGGGTCGGTCGTGGAGATGTAGACCAAGGTTACAGAATTTTTGATCTCGAGGGCGGAGGAGGGAAATGACGAAGTCAAAATTCGACGTTGTCAGTTCAAGTTCCTTGATTTGTGGAAACGGTGTATCTTCCGGGCGAAAATAGTGATGTGGACCCGATTCCTGTGGGTGGTGATGAATGGAAAGAAACTTGATTGTTTGCGATGTCGACAACCATCTGAATGCAGTAGCGTCAACGGGAGCCTCGCGGAGCTCGAGATGCTCAAGTCGCTTGTGACTGCATACAGCACAAGATAATACATGTGTGGTCATCACAGACACCGATTCATCCTCCTCAAAATAAAACTTGACACTCCCCAGGTTCGGACATTGGATGTGATAGCTCATGAGGAATAAGTGTAGGTCTGCGCCATCCTCTTCTGTCAGGATCGCTCGTAGTTCGAGGAGTGTAGGGCTGAGCAGCGGACGAATCAAAGTGATCGGACAACGAAGGCGGGTCCCACACTGCCACCAGTCGAGCGTCGTCAGGTTGGGGAAGAGGGGAGATACTTGAAAGCTTATGCTCTTCAAGAAACGCAGAGATAGAGTCTCGCTCATGACAATGACTTCGCGAACGCGGTGGGAGTATCGTTTGATGACTGTCCACTCAGCGGAGGTTGGACTCGAGGGACAGCTCGTTGTCGTCGAGGGAGATCTCGTGGCTCCAATTAATCACCAGCTCTCGGAGATGCGAGAAGGAGGTGAGGGGAAGAAGTGATTGATAGGACAGATAGTATGTTAGTTCCAGTTCCGCTGCGGGAGCTTCCGAAGCGGGACGTGAGGTGTAGAAGTAGATACGTTTGATGGAATCTACGTCCTGACGAGAGGCAAGGGTGGAGAAGAATTTCGATGTGGCTTTTACAGTAGGTAGATCAGAGAGACGCAGAGAAAGGTCGTGGAGTACCTGATCCCGTGGTCTGAGGAGGGAAGTGACAAAGTCAAGATCTGAGGTCGTCAGTTCGAGTTTCTCTACGTGTCGAAATGGTGTCTCTTCTGGAAGAAAATATTGCTGTCGAAGTGTTCTCACTGGGTCGTGTTGTATGGAAAGATCCTTGATTGTTTGAAACGCGGACAGCCATTTTAGTGCGAGTGGCATCGATGGAGGCATCGACAACCTTGAGACGCTCAAGTCGCTTGTGACTACAGAGAGCTCGAGACAACTCGCGCGTTATCACCTCAGAGTCTGCTGCATATTTATATTCATCTTCCTCGGCATATCCATATTCATCTTCCTCGGCATCCTCGTCCACATCCTCGAGCTTCCTTGAGTAGAAATCAAATGCAACATCCTTCAAATGCGGACATTGAAGATGATAGCTCTTTAGAGATAAAAGCAGGCGTTCACCGTCCCCTTCAGTCAAGTCCGCTTCCAGTTTGACAAGTGTAGGGCTGAGCAGCGGACAGATCAAATCCACAGACCCAAAAAGATGCATACGACCTGGTCTGAAGACGAGGATCCTCGGATTGGGTAAGAGGAGAGACGTCCGAGAGCCTATGATCTTCAAGAAGCTCAGAGATCTGCTTTCGTCAACTGTGAGTTCCCAAACACGATGAGAATATCGTTTGATGATAGCCCATTCAGCGAGAGTTGGAGGGTTCTGCGTATATCAGTCAGGTTAAATAATGGTAAAGCGCACACGAGGTCATGGATTCGACTTGCCATTCCGTCCAACTCGTCCGGTGTATGTTTGTAATCTTCATGATGAGACGCAGTTACTTGAGAGGGAGGTGTGAAACATCGAATGAGGGGGTAGAGTGAATCCAACTCTCACCAGAGGCGGTCAAGGGATGGTTCGGAGAGAGCGCGACACGTTTGGGCAAGAGCAGCCAGTGTCTGGTTTTGGGATCGAATCGGAGTATTGTCGAGTTGAGAATGATCCAAGATGCACTGAAACAACTCTGGGACAAGCAATGGGTTACGGCCAAACAGTGACATGTGAGACTTCCTTCAAGGGTGTCTTCGATGAGCTCTGTATTGAAGACGTTTTGTGAATAACTTGAAGAAAAAGTCAGCACTTTGTCGTCACGGTTCAAACGTGTTCAACATCCGTAAAAGAGAGTATCGCCCACAACGTAGTTGGTCTGTCACACCTTGTCACAGTTGTCACGTGTAATTATGTTATGCCCGAAGTTATCAAGTGAATAGGTAAGTGTAGCCACCGTTGTCACAGCGTGATTCGGACTCGAGTCACGCTAAACTCGTGACCAGTGGTCGTGGGTAACGATGATGTGACAGAATCGTACGCCTGCTGATAGTGGGTCTTGCTCGGACTGAACACCCCTCGGGCCGGGACCGGGATGAATGAGAAACCCGTGTGCCGAGATCGAGTGGCGAAAGACCGAGAACTGGAGCCAGAGGAGACGAGTCCCCAGAAAACGCAGTCCGGAGGACGCGACGAGGAGGACTCTGGCGACCCAACGAGCCAAACGAGCGAAGGCGCAGCCCAAGACAGACGGACGAAGGACAAGGCTAGAGTTAATTAAACGATACACAAGTCATGCAAGTAATAAGGCTACAGAGAACGTGCAGGGAGAAGTGAGGAATGTGGAACCATGAATGTCCAGAAGGCAGCGTAAATCAGCGACGAACATTAGGTAGAGTTACAGGAACAGACGAGACACGATCACCCAAGAGCTCAGCGTAAGAAGGGGCGATGTTCTCAATGAATCTCCAGTATCGCAGGAACGCATCTGAGCGCCAGCGACCAAGAAGTTGAACGATGTGTGGGGGAACCCCACGGAGAAGCAGTTCGGTTGTTCCCCCGATGCGGAAACAGTGCCCCGATATCGTTGGATACCCCAGCGGAGACCAAACAGAGTTGCATATTGCGAGAAATTTACGGCGAGTGAGGGGGACCAAGGCAGAGCCGTCACGGTAAGCGAACAGATGGCTCGAGGGATCAACAAGGCAGTTGGTAGCGAGGTGGGCGTCGAGGGCAGCCAGGGTGTTGGCAGGGCCCCGCTGAGCGCCGAGGAAAATATCTTCACCCGATTCCTTTGCCATCTTCGTGAACGGCAAATGGCAGACACGAGAAAGGCCGGATGAGGTGCAGGGGCGGAGGGAAGACACAGATGGAAAACGGGAGGATGTGAAGTGGGAAGTGGCGTCAGGCAGGACTTCGCCCAGGCGGCATTGGCCCCAGTAGGAGACACACGCGGCGGCACGAACGGCAGCGAGCAAGGGTACATCCGAGGGAAGTGAGGTACACAGACAGTCCAACATCTCTTGGGTCACCGGAGGTCGAGGGAGACGACGAGACGAAGCGGGCGTGGAGCGCTCTGCGGCCTTAAGGGAGTATTCGAGACGCAGGCCGCCAGACCAAGGTGCACCGTTGATGATGTGCCAAGCGCGCACGCCGTTGATATCGGAACGAATGGCGCCGCCAGAACGCGTACCGGCAGAGTGCGCTACAAACGAGCACAACAGGAACTCGTTTGCAGGCAGGGCAAACGAGGGATCGATAAGCTGCGAAACGCAGAAGGCGCGGAAGCGCAGGGTGCCACGATGATATAGCTTAAGGGTGGAGGGAGCCCAAGCGTGTGGCAGGAGCTCGCGAATACTAGCGTCGAGGTGGGGATGCGAACGAGCAGAGGGAGGAATAGGGTATGAAGCGAGCGTGGACAGCGACATCGTGAAAAGAATGAGAAGGGAGTCACTCAGCAAGCAAAATGGAAAAACGGAAGGTTCGCAATCACGGAGCACAGTTCAGACTGGAGGACTGAAACCAAACACGTATAATTGCGATGAGGGCTGGCCAGGGAAATACAGGCAGGCTAGACTAAAGTATGATACGACAGGAAGGCAGAAACAGAGGACATCGAAGGCAGGCAAGACAAAAGTCACATGCTAGGAAGACGGAGACAGAGACGGAGCTGGTACATAAGAAAGGAACGGACGAAGAGGCAAAGGCAGGGGAGGAGTCGTTGAGAAGTTGCGGAGCGAGGCAGGAAAAATTCCTCGGGAAGGGGCATCAGCTGGGTTATCAGCAGAGCGGATGTACGAGATTGAGAACCAGATGCGAGAGTCGAGGAAGCCATTCACGATGCGTCGGAGTACGGAGTTCTGCTGATCGTTACGAGAACATCCGGAAGCTAAGGCACCGACCACCCCTTGGTTGTCAGAACGCAGGACAAAGTGAGCGTCACGGAAACCCGCATGGGAAAGCGCTACCAGCGCAAGCTCGACAGCAACCATCTCCGCCCAACCAATGTCACGACCCTCACCTTTCCAGTTGGGAGAAAGACGCCAAGCGAGGATGCGGTCCTTGAAGACGAGACCAATACCCCAAGAGGTCGAAGCATCCACGAAGATAGGATCAGGGAGGGGATTGGGAGCGAGAAAGATCGCGCGACCACAGAGTGAGGACAAAAAGTGGGAACGCCACCAGGCGAGATCGGAGAGCACTGCATTGGGGACTCTTCGACGAGCGAAAGGAGAGACATGGCGGAACGATGAGGCAAATCTGTACAGTGCCGGAAGACGAGAGCGTGCGCCATCTAAGACAACGGCGCAGTGGTTCAGTGTCCCGATCAAAATCTCGCAGTCGTGATGTGAGACCAAGGAGGAGGCAGACCAGGAATCAAGGCGAGCCAAATACTTAGTCTTCTTAGAAGGGGGTAGGGACACTGTCTTGTCAACCAAACTCCAGGTGAAACCCAGATAAGGGAACGAGGTTGTGAAGTCGACGAACTTCTTTTCGGCCCAAGGCCATCCGAGATAGATGGCGATGTCCCAGATCAGCCGCGCATCATAACGGAACTGTGACAGCGTGAATAAGGGTAAAAACGTAAACGAAAGAAGAGGAACGAACGAGCGGGGAGCCGTCAGGAGACCACCCAGAAGGGTAACGGAAGAACAAGAAATCATCGGCCCAATTAATGAGGTCCTCGATGGCTTTGAAACGATAGATGCAGGAAATCCCGTCCGCGCAGTGTCCGAATATTCCGGACGAGCTGGCGCAGCCGAAACAGCAGCAATGGTCCGCGTGGACCTTACCATTCCAGTGAACACAAACATGAAGGCGATCCTGGGGCGCTATGGGCATGCGACGATGGGCAGCATCAACATCAAAAACTGCCGCTTCGGCGCCGCGAGGGGCACGCGAGACGAGGAGAAAACAGTCTGAAAACGAACCCCAGTTGCAGGGGAAGGAGGCGGAATCGATCTCTGAATTGATGGAATGCAAAAGAGGATGATCACGGGGGTACGAGTGGTCCTGAATCAGTCGAGGTTTACCGGTGACTGAGTGGAAAACAACACCCAAGGGGGAGGTGCGGAAGGGGCCAAATGTGGCCTCAAAAACGGAGGGCTCAAACGGAGCGGAATAACGACCAACATCGATCTCTTTTTGAATCTGAGCGGAAATGAAATCTGAATTTTCGAGGGCAGACTTGTGATTTGCAGGCATAAACGTAGAGGAAATAGAGGACGAGACACCGAGGCGAAAGCCATGACGGAGACCATGGGGGATATCAGAAAAACGGGACCAGACGGAATCACCGCATGCGCGGAGTAACTCCTCCCATCTGTCAGGGATGAGTGGAGTGACGATGGGAAAGATATCAGGAGGAAGGGTGCCCCTGTGCGTTGTGATCAGGTGATCCGCACGCGGTGCAATTGTGACGGTGTTTGCATTCTGTACCAGGGGCGGGGCATCCCCGAGGACCATTCCAGCTGTAACAGTAGGAACGGCCCTGGGCATCGACCCAGACGCCTTTAGGATTGCGGGAGACCCACCCATTAGACGCAGATGGGCACTCCTTTGTGAGATGCTGGAGGAGGCAAACGAAACATTTCCCATGCCGATCGGCCGAGTAAGGAAAGGACGAGCGGGGAGGGGCTGCAGATGGTCCGCGAAGTGGTCCGAACGCGGAAGGTGTCGAAGGTCCTGAAGATGTGGAGGCGAAGGAACCAGTAGATGAGGAGGACGGAAAGGAAGAGGAGGAGGAGGGAAAAGGTTGGCGTGTAGCGGGACGAAAGGAGCTACCGCCACGGTTGATAAGGGATTCAAGGGTCGCGACACGAGCGAGTGTGGACTCGAGACGAGCATTACGCGAGGCCTCCTTAGACGAACCCAGCTGCTCTGCACACCAAGTAAAAAGGGACTCGTGAAGAATCGCGGGGTTGTACGTGGAGGAGTTCTGCCAGTATACCTTACGAAGCTGGATGCAATACAACTTCCAGATATCAAAGTGGATCGAGAAGTCATGGGAAGATGTGATGCGAGCGAAATGACGCTCGAAAGCGAAAGCGATAGCCTCCGAGTTCGGATTTGACAGATGGGTACGGATGAGACGTGGAAAAATAGCGGCCGCCTGACGATAATCCTCCATTGACATAAGGAATTCGTCTGATTCTTTGACAGAGGGAAGTTCGCCCGTGAAATGAGCAAGCGCACGTGAAGATGCGGAGGCAAGACAGTGGATAGGGATATGGGAGGACCAGCCTTCCCGAAGTGCCTTAACGACAAAGGGATGATCAATGAGATCGCTGGGATTGATGCGACGAGACATATCAGCCGAAGGAGGGGCCGAAAGCGGAGGGGCTCGAGGGCGAGGAAGAAGGTTGAGCAAGTGGCTAACATCAGGGATGGGCTCGCGCGAAGGAAGAACTGCGAATAGGTAAGCAAAATGAATAACATCCAAGAAGCAAGATGGGAGCCGAAGTGGCAAGCACGACAATGGTGAAGTCAAGTACTGACCAGAAGAAGAACCCCCCAAGGAGAATGAAGGTGGGGCAGGGCTACGAGTCTGATGATCAAGAAGAGAGAGGACGATGGCCTCAAGGTCCTCACGGGACAAGGAAACAGAGGAGAGACCCAGTCCTGAGGAAGTGGGATGTGAAGGGGTAAGAGAGTTCGGCAAAAGATGTGTCACAGGGTTCGAGGGAGTAGTAGGATTCAACGTGGTGGAAGAGTGCGAAGGAGTAAAGGAATTTGGCAAAGGATGCGGTGCAGGATTTGAAGGAGTAGCGGGATTCACCGTGATGGAAGGAGCAACATGGACCGGGTGGGCAGTAGCTTTACCTTTACCTTTACCTTTGTTGCTCGGAGTGTGAGGAGCTGTGACCTGAGACGGACCAGCGACCGAGGAGGTAGCAGTTCCGATCGAACTGTTGGAGCTGGCGAGTTGTTGAGGGACGATGGCTTGTTGGGGAACGGTGGCTTGTTGAGGGACAGCGACGTGTTGAGGGGTGGTTGATTGTTGAGGAACAGTGAGAGAGCTGGAGGGCACGGGACCCTTTGACCGCGTGTTTGTAGAAGGTCCCTGGCGAGTCTTCTTGGGTGGAGGTGGTGCTGATGATGCGAGAGTAGCCAAAGCAGGAAGCAATGGGGAGGAGGGTTGGCGAGAGCGACGAGAACCAATCTGGGGAGAGTGTAGAAGGTCCACGCTTGCTTCGCGAAGTAAAGATTCAACAGTAGCGGGATCCAAGGCCCCGGCGGGCGCGTCCCCGTCGTCGTCAGAACCAGAGTCAACATCATCACGGGATGTACCAGAGGGCGTTGGAACAGGTCCCTGAGGGGCACGACTGGGGGGGGTGCGAGTAAGAGTGCCGGCGGGCATAGCGAGATGAAGATGCGTTGCGGATGATGAGATGGTGGATGTATAGAGAGAAGGATGAATCCGGATGATGAGATGGTGGATGTATAGAGAGAAGGATGAATGACGCTAAGAGCAGGAGGTTTGGATATAAGAGGCTCGTGCAGATCCGAAGTCCGCTCCGAGGCACGAGTCCCGGCTCTTACCGGTTCGTCCCTCACCCTCAGAGCCTCATTTTCTGCAACTCGACAACAACAAGGCGGATTGAGCTCGTTTAACTTCGTGCTGACTAGATATGCGTCCAATATGGTCACAAGTACACCAGTTATTTGGCTTTGAAGAGTGACCAAGTATGTGGTAAGCGTCGTAGGTCGACTTCACGAGTTGCAAGTCTCAGCAAGTTTCCGTTGTTCCATGTCAGAGAACTTATCGACGTGCGATACAAAGACATATGTACAACGTGATCCACAATATACAGGATATCATGCTGTCGAACTGGCAATGTCAACGAACAACGCGTCTACGCCCACGGGTTATGGTTATCCTCCTCCTCCGATATCCCTCCCCGATGATCATACAGCCGTGCATATGGCGGCGGCGTTTGTTCCCTCACCACTCCTCCTCCTTCTCCCTCCTCCTCTCCATCTTCTCCTGTTTCTACCGAGTCCTCAGCTCCCCCCACACGTCGTGCGTCCGACCCTGTCTCTGCTTCGTTGACAGTGAAAACGAACCGCGAGTCTCCCTCGTCTCCCTCGTTCACGTCCCCCGATCGCCTATCCCCCACCGTAGGCGAAACAGAGCCAGATTCATCCCATACACGGATGAGAGCCGGCGAATGCGGTACCCTCGAACCCGAGGTGGAGGGAACCTGCAGTCCTTCGGTAGCAGCTACGACCAAGTCTACCGCATCTTCTTCCGCAAGTGGTTTCCGTGAAGGTTTCTTTTTCGTAGCCCACGGAGGAGACACAGAGGGAATATGAAGGCGAGACGGACCTACAGGCGAGTGTGAATGAGAGTGCGAGTGACTCTCCGACGATGACCGGCTGACAGACGTCATAGGAGGACAATCCGATACTCTGCGTGATCGGGGTGGAGCTGGCGTATGTGGTTGGGACCGCGAGGACGATCCCAGTGGCGAAGGAGTAACTGACGGTCGGTGATCCATGTGCCCAGACCCGTCTTCTTCGTCGTCCTCGTACTTTTTCACTAAAGGGTTTGCACTTTTCGTAGCACCGTACCCTGAGAACCCACCCTGTGTTTTCCCGAGACCACCAGACGTTATTTCCCTCACCACTCTCTCTTCCTCCTCCCACATCGCCCTCCGAGCTTCCTCCGAGCTCACGTCCACCACAGGATACAAATAATCCCCAAACACGTAGTTCTTCGCCTGTTCATATAACACCTCGTCAACCCCATCCGGACCCGCCAACGAATCGTTAAACGAGAGCGCATACTCGTCCTCATCGTCCACATCATTATCATCGCCCGGTATTCGCGCCACACCGCGCGAGTACCGAATATCGGGGCCATCATGAACCACGTCGTCTGCTTCGGCAGCGAACAAAGGTGCAGTCACGTCGCTCTCGTCTTGCCCTGCAAGACGTCCGAGTAATCCCCGTCGATCAGTCTCGACAGGCGCATCCGCTAGTCCTCGTACTTCAGGTAACCAATACTTGCGCTTCCCACCAGCTGCGTAACGCAATCCAGCTCGGATTCTCGGTTCTCTAGCTGCACCGATATGCATTCCACCTTCGCTTGGCTCGAACGCGCGGTAATTGATACCTTCGCCTCGAAGTGTAGCACGGGTGTCTTCGACGAGGTCTTTGAGACCACACGCATCTTTGAGTGCATAGCCGAGCGTCATACGCGCGACGTACATCGGAGAAATCCCTTTGCGTGTTGTAGAAGCAGGGGGTTTGACGAAGTCGCGGTAGGAGAAGGCGTACATGTGGGCTGCAGCGAAGAAGGGCATTTCGATACAAATGAGGGTGTCGGTGAGACCGAGGGAGATATGTTCGCTGTCCGTATATGGTCCGAGACGTGTGATGACGCCTACCGCGACGAGGAAGGAGACTGCTATCGACTGCCAGAAAGAGAAGAATAGTATTCCTTTAACGCAAAGGAACTTTGGTACGGGACTGTTCTGGTAATGAGTATATTTAACTAATCAAATAGTGGAGTACATACCGGAAAGGTTTCAGGTCCTCGTGGACACACATCCAAAACACAGCAAGGCACCACAATGCAAGACAAATGGAAATGTTATAGATGATCGAGACGTAAAGGTATCCACTTCGAGCACGGAAGTCACCTTCATTGTACGTGCCGGTGGCTTTCATGATCAAGCTCGCAATTGCGAGAAGCGGTTTTACTTGCACATATTCTGTTCCCAGTCATCCAACGTCAGTACGATTCGTGTCACTGTCTGAAGTGGAGAAAGAAACATACGCAGAATGCCCCGCTTGAGGAAAAGGAAAGTGTAGGGATCACTTGGGTCAATGTCGCTTCGCCATAGGCTAACGGGAAAGACGGCCGGGATTGGAGGTCGTCCGTGCAGGAGAATGAGAAGTGAGCGCTCGCCGCCCAGATAGTCCAGAAGGAGGACAAAGAAACAGTATATCACAAAGGCCTGGAACGATGCTGTAAGGACAGCAGGCGCGCGTCCAAACATGACATACTCACCTCGTAGATATCCCGTATTGCGTCAATGAAGAACGCCGCCTCCAAGGAGAAGAGCGAGATGAGAGATGAAACCCCATAGATTGGTACCATGATCATGATGCGTACAACCATTCTAGTAACACAAACATGAAATTCTTCACCAAGTACATATATACTCGCTTGTATACGCACCGTTGTAGGAAAGGCTTTCTATAATTTCTTAGTTGGAGCGATATCGAGATACCGCTGACTGCTACCGCCACGATCGTGGATATCCCGGCTAGCGTGAGAACTGGTAGGGGTAGACTTGACCCAGAACCATGACCGAGTTTGAAGTCAGGTAGACCCATCCAGGCAGGACTCCAAGTTGAACTCGAGTGGTGGACAACGATGGAAGCGTAGTCGGTAACCGAAATGACGAGTTGTATTGGATTATGTAAACATCTAGACCCCTGTCAAGACTTGGGTAATAAAGTTGGAATTACGGTATTCACTCCTTGAGAACTTGAACGTCTTCGAAACCGTACAGCTCATCCAGGACACACCCTTGAAGGAAGTCTCCCATGTCACCATTTGGCTGCAATCCATTGCTTGTCCCAGAGTTATTTCAGTGCACCTTGGATCATTGTTTCAGTGAACTCGGAGATAGTACTCGATCCGAAAAGCAGACACTGGCTGCTCTTGCCCAAACGTGTCGTGCTTTTTCGGAACCATCCCTTGACCGCCTCTGGCGAAAGTTGGATTCACTATACCCCCTCATTCGATGTTTCACACCTCGCTCTCAAGTAACTGCATCTCATCATGAAGATGAGGAACATACCCTCGACGAGTTTGGTGGAATGGAAAGTCCATGCTCTAGTGTGCGCTTTACCATTATTTAACCCAACTGATATACACAGAATCCTCCAACTCTCGCTGAATGGGCTATCGTCAAACGATACTCCCATCGCATTCGGGAACTCAGCATTGATGAAATCAGATCTTTGAGTTTCTTGAAGGGCATAGGCTCTCAGACGTCTCTCCTCTTACCCAATCTGAGGGTCCTCGTCTTCAGACCATGTTATATGCATCTTTTTGGGTCTGTGGATTTGATCCGTCCGTTGCTCAGCCCTACACTTGTCAAACTGGAAGCGGACTTGATTGACGAGGATGGTGAACCCCTACTTTCATTTCTCAGGAGCTATCATCTTCAATGTCCACACTTGGAGGATGTTGCATTTTATTTCAACTTGAGGGAGCCCGAGGATGTGGGCGAGGATGCCGAGGAAGATGAAGATGGATATACAGCAGACTCTGAGGTGATAACGCGCGAGTTGTCTCGAGCTCTCTGTAGTCACAAGCGACTTGAGCGTCTCAAGGTTGTCGATGCCTCCATCGATGCCAGTGCACTAAAATGGCTGTCCGCGTCTCAAACAATCAAGTTCCTTTCCATTCATCACCATCCACACCCTTTTTTTCGTACGGAAGATACACCGTTTCCACATGTCGAGGAACTTGAACTGAGGACCCCAGATCTTGACTTCGTCATTTCCCTCCTCAGACCACGGGATCAGATATTCCACACCCTTCGTCTGTATCTCGCTGATCAACCCACCGTAGAAGCCACATCAAAATTCTTCTCCACCCTTGCCTCTCGTCAGGACGTAGATTCCATCAAACGTATCTACTTCTATACCTCACGTCCCGCTTCGGAAGATCCCGCAGCGGAACCGGAGCTAACATACTATCTATGCGTTGTATCTACTTGGCTCGATAGCTTGAGAGATAGAGAGGAGATGATGTAAGTGACTGAGAGGGGATTGCATATGATGTGAACAATGAACAGAGGGTTGGGCGAAAAGCCGTAGGCTTTCCCGGCCCGAAACTGGACCCGAAACTGTTGGGCGAGAGCGAGAGCTGCGTTCCCTGTAGTTAGGAGTGAGCGACGCGTCGCAGCGATAGCTTGAGTCCCCCATAGTAGGAGCGGTTACTAACCTTTGCCTAAATTTACCTGACCGGAGGTAGTATATAACGTCTGAGATTGTCCATGAGTTCCTGACGATGTTGAAGGAACGGCGCGAGGACGATGGCGTGGTGTCTGAGGTAGATCGTGAATGCCTCGCTTGACCATCTCCCCATCGTTTTGACTACGTCGAACGGGACTCCCATGAGGAGGTAATGGAGGGTTCCTCCGATGCGTAGGCTGTGACCTTTGAGGTCTGGCATGTCCGGGTGAGCTCTCCTGATGGCGTCGATTCGCTTCGTGACCTCCTTCTTGGATAGTGGTCGCATGGAACCCGAGTGGTGTTTCCACGAAAAAAGGTGTGCGTGGGGTTCGTCGGCGTTGATGCGAAAATGATGGTCTATCGCCGTTTTGGGATCTGTGGTTGAGTTAGGACCGTGAGGGGCACAGTGCGTGTCTTCACCGCCGGGAGACGTCTTGGTGGTAGGAAGCGAGAATCTCATCACGGGGAGACCTTCGTGGTTGTTTGTAAGTACGAGGCCGGAGCGGGAAATGTGTTTAGCCGGGTTGTATTTGGATATGGCGGGTACAGTGAATTCACCTAGGCGCGCAATGCAGAAAAAAGCGGAGGTGAGACAGGCGAAGATCGCCGCATCATCTGGGTTTTCCGTATTCATGGATGTGCGGAATCTTTCGAGTAGTTCGATTGTGAATGGTGCTCGTTTGGGACGTTTGGACGACGAAGGGGCTAGTTTGTTCGCCCCTTCAAGCAACGCTTTGTATTCCAAGTCGTTGATGTTCCATTCGAGTCCATGAAGGATGTGCCAAGCCCGCAGCGCGGCTGCGTAGTTGGAGATTGTGGAACCCGAGTATGCGCCGGCGCATCCGGCCAGGAAGGTCGAGAGAAGGTTGGGGCTGATGGGAGCACGCTGCTCATCTGGGATGTTGTTCACGTCGCAATAGACGTGGAAAACGAGGAGGCCGGTCCCGTATAGCTCTTTCGTGGAATCGGCCCATGACGCTCCGATCACGGTGAGGATGCGGTTCAACTCGCCGTCGGAGAGCTGTTTGGCGTCGGGTGGATTCTTTGATCGCGGCGGTGTGTGACTCGGGAGCCACAGCAAGAGCCTTTGGCGTGCTAGACAGTGTGGTCGCAAGAGGGACGGGGCGGGGGTGAGATCTGACTTGTATGGGCGAGGCTTGGCTGGGGGGTTGACTGATGGGGCTGGTAATAATGTGGCGTTGAAACGGGGTTGGGGGTCGCTATTGACTGCAGAGGGAGTGAGCGACGAGTTGGTCGTGCTCTGCTCGGAGTGCATCCACGCGTTCTCGGAGCTCCTGTTCCTGCTTGATGCGATCAATGAGTTTAGCGGCGGTACGCGAGTATTGTCCGTTTCCGAGGGCGTGTACCTCAAGGGGGTCGAGGGGAGCGTCGAAATCAACGATGAAGCCGCGAAGGTACTCAGGGATGGGGAAAGCAGGGAGTAGGAGGTGTAGTGGCCCGTAAATACCTCGGGAGGGGTCGTCTGCTGGGTTGAGCTCGCTGGGGACGAACTTGGTGAGAACGCTGCTAACCGAGCAAGATGGATTAGCGAGGGCGTCGTGTATGTGTCGGAACACGACGTTGACGGCCTTATTCCTATGGCGTCCGACTCTCCAGCTTTCAACGACGCTGGTGTTGTCGCAATGGAGGATGACGTGCTGGTGGTTCTGAGGAGCGAGGCGAGCGACGGCGTGTATGAGAAGCTCGACGCCGACGGCTTCTGCCCATGCGATGTCTCGTTTGCCATTCCAGGTTTTCCAGCCTGGGATAAGTCTCCAGGCTCTCCAGTGTGCTCCGATGGTGATGCCAATGCCGATTCCTGAGCTGGCATCTGAAAAGGCTTCTGGGTTCGTGAATGTGGGAGGGGGAACGATGAAGCGAATGGCCGCCCCCGAAGAGATGGTGTTTCGCCACCAGGCGAGCTCCTCGTGTATACCTTTGTCTGGGCGGTGCGGCATGAAAGCGTTTTTGCTACATGTGGTAAGCATGCGTTCTAGCCCCGTTAGGTACGCCCTGCCCGCCGGAATGAGGGAGGCTGTGTGTAATAGTTTTCCGTAGAGTTTCTGCACGTCCTCGAGGACGTGCGTTGCTCTGCTGTTCCATCCGTCGATCGCTTGTAGGTACTTGTCCGCCTTTTCGGGGGTTAGGGAGACGGTGCGCGCTCGTAGGTCCCAGACGAATCCGATGTAGGTGGTGGCATGGCTGAATGGTTGATCTTTTGATTTCTCCCACGGAATTCCTAGCGTGTCTGATAAGGCATCAATATCGCTAAGCGAATATGAGAATTGTGCGTCGTGGTCAGATCTATCTTCGCGTGATACATGCGCGAGACTCGCTATTGGGTGGGAGCAGTCTTCGTTGAATTCTTCCGCCTGCCCGTCTTGCAACAGGCGTCCTTTGAAGCATATGCGGCTGCCTTGTTGTTGTCTGCCAAGAGGTTTGACTTCGTTGTGCCAGGTTTTTCGCGCGCGGTTGTACTCCGGCAAATGTTCTGTCCGGATGCGGAAGAAAATGTGGTCGTCCACCCATTTGTCGAGAGGCCCGATGCCGTGGAATCGGAAAATTTCCGCTGCGGCATCTGCGACATGTCCATAGCTTCCGGCAGATGGTGTGGCGCCAAATGCTGTACATGTGTCAATGCAACCATGCGTTTGTGAGATACGTACGACGGCCGCCGGCCATTGGGATGGGTGGAGCGGGATGGTTCTGTATGCTTCTGCGACGTCGCGTGTGGCAGCTTCTGAACCAGGGGGGAGCCGCGACGCAAGTAAGTAGACTATAGAAAATTTGCCCCACGTCGCCGGGAAATCATGTGGGTTAATAAAAGAATTAATGGAAGGAGCGGGGTTATCTTTGCTCGGGGATAAGGGGAAAGAGAAGTTTTGGACTAGTCTAAATTTGCCTGGTCGGCCTGGTTTGGGTATAATTGAGAGGGGCGAAGATTGGAAATGTCCGATTGATTCATGAATGAGGGGTAGCAGGTATGGCCCTAAATATCTACCTTTATCAACTTCTTTTCGTACTATGTCATCAAGCTGTTCGTGGTACATCTCAACGGAGGAGGAATTAGGGGGGGCTTGCGTACGGAGAATGCGGGGGAAGTTTAAAATGAAACCATGTCTAAGTCCGTTAGGTACATCACCGAAAATGTCTGTTAGTTTGGCTGTTTGAATGAGTGAATGCCAGACGTCTGGTTTATACGGCGTTAGCGCTAGGGACTTTCTGGACGCGAGGGCAGCGGTGAGCGCCGTGCGAGGGTGAGCCACATCCCGAGCAGATGTGGGCGTGCGTGTGGTTGTCTCGGCATCCTTCCTTACGTTGCCATTTGGAGCAGATGCGTTGGTTGTCTTTCTTGGTGACGAGCGTCCGGTTGGATCTCTTCGCGAATGTGGGGAATTGGTTGTCCCAGGTATGTTCGGCTGGGCATTCAGCGACGGGTACGGTATGTGGGTCGATGCCAAGGCATACTGCGCAGGGCGGGAGAGGTCCGTTGTCTGGAGCGGAGGGGTTGCGAAAGGATTTAGCGCGTTTGCTCGACGACGAGGCTAGGTCCGTTGTGGGGGACATGGAGCGCTTGATCGTGTTTGACTGTTTGGGGGGGAATGGGGAATAAGATGCGTTGGGTGTCGCGGCAGGTGCGAACGCACGTGTGCCCCCTGTTTGCATGGTGGCAAGGGCGGTGAGTCTGTCAGCGGCCTGTTCCGGATACGATCAGTTGTTCAGCGTGTAGCAATTGCGTGGAGCAGGTAGTTTTTTCGCGTGGAGCGAGTAGTGTTTGATGCGTGTAGCATGGTCATGCGATGGTGTGCAACCGTTGTTGTGGTGCCGTGTTATGGATCGCGGTGCCACGTGCAAAATTATGCCGTATAGTGGGTCCGGTACCAAGGGCAGAGGGGGGGGGGCGTGAAGCCGTGCGTGAAGCAGTGAGCGAAGGGGGGTTGCGGATATGCAAAAACGAGGTGTGAGAGCACGAGTGGTGGGATGGTAAGTATTTGGAAAAAAAAATTTGTGGGAGCGTTTACTCGCCTCGGTTGCGCGTCTCTCGGCATCTTGATGCTTCTGGTTAGTGATTTTGGCTCTGATCTTGATCAGTGCCTCCTGGTCAATGTGTTTGAGATTGAACGATGACGGGGTACCAAGGTTGTTGTGCCATTTACGGCGGTAGATTGCCTGGTATATCAGAAGGGCTTGTCGCGCCGTTTCATCCTCGTGACGCCATTCGTGCGCGCCGAGGTTCATCCAGAAGCCCAGCATGGCGTCCATGCGTTCCTGGGGCCAGTTGGCTTCTTTCATCGCCTGCAGAATGCGGTGCGTGGCTTCGTCGATCTGCGGCCATGTGAGGTCTTTGTCTTCGACTATGGCATGTTTGGCCTTGGCTGCAGCTGCGGGAACGAAGGTGTGACCGCCCTGGTCGTCGGGCACGAGGGTCAGTGCGTCTTCTTCTGCCGAGTATGATAGGCTTTCTGCTTCAGCTAGTCCCTTGTTGGTGAAGGGGTAGAGAGGGATGTACTCCCCCTTCTGGAGCTTGCGGATAGCGAGGGGCGAGGGGTTGATGGGGATGGCTCCGAGAGAAGGTGGGGGTACGTCAGCAAACGATAGGAACTTGCTGCGGTATCTCTTCCTTTCCTCTTTCCTGGCTTCTTCTTCTTCTTGGAGTTTGGCCCGCTGGGCGTCTTCTTGCTGGAGGCGGAGACGTTCTTGCTCTTGGCGTGTTCGCTCTGCGAGGTCTGCTTGGTGGGCGTCCCACTCCTGCCTGTCGATGAGGTTCTGGGCTCTCCAGATGTCGGTGAGCTTTCCGGCAGCTGCCTCATGGGTGATGGCGAAGTTGTCGACGAGTTGTTGTCGGGCTGGGCCGTACTTGTCAGTGTTGTACTCAGGTGGGTTTGCGTTGTGAGGGTTCTGCGGGTGTTGCATGTCTGGTGGAAGGATAAAGGACTCGAGTGTGAAGGAGAGTTGAGATGCGAAAAGAGTGTATCGAGGAGTACGACGACTAACAGTGCGACTAGCTGGGTGCTACAAGTACGAAGAGAAGAGAAGGTGAGAGCCACTTCGCTTCTCACGCATAGACTAAATCCTTCGCTCGCCTCGTGCCTCGGCTAAGCGTAGGTCACCATCTGTCCTATCAATCACTTCTTCCCCTCACCTCCTTCTCGCATCTCCGAGAGCTGGTGATTAATTGGAGCCACGAGATCTCCCTCGACGACAACGAGCTTTCCCTCCTAGCTTGCAACTGGCCATTTTTGGTCTTCTTCACGTTGAACGACTGCGGTGTGGCTCGTCTGCCCCCGACTAAGCGCCTTACCCTCAAAGTGCTCTTGATCCTCATTGCTTCCTGTCCAGATCTTATGGGTATTTGTTTACCTGTGGACGCCACGGAGGTGCCAACAGACGAAGATCCCGACATTCGAAGTACTTCCGTCCTCAATCTCGACTTCCCTAACTCCCCGATCAATGAAGCTCCTCTAGTTGCAAACTTTCTTTTTCGACACTTTCCACGTTTAACGAGCGTGCACGGAGAGTTCAGACGGTATTTACAATTTTTTCCCATGCCGCCATGGAAGTACACATGGGGACAAGTTGATTTTCATCTATCATGCCTTCGTAGAGGCTTGATTTGATGGGGTGGATAAATGGTGTTTTGCACAAGGCAACACTTTGGAGATTGATGGTCGGGACCACTCCGTATGCACTGCTCTTCATTTATCGATAGTATCTTACTTAGTGACTTTGTGTGTTGCGAACGAAATGATACATGTAGAGTTGGTAAAACATTGCAATCTTCGGAATGTCACCGCAAGTTCCCCGAACTTTACCAAGTCAACGAATTCAAATTTATACTTACTGAATTGCGCAACTCGACTCCTCGTCAGTCGCAGGCTTGAGATTCTTGAGATTCTGCTCCCTTCGCGTTCTCTCTTGCTCTGCCTCGAATGCTTGTGCACGAGCAACTGCTAGAGCACGGGCGCCATCCCTCTGTCTTTCGGCGATCAATCTCTCCCGCTTCTCGGCTGCTTCTGCCCGTTTTCGTTCCCTCTCACGAATCTCCGCCCAAAGACGTTCAAGCCGCTTACGCTCTGCATCAGCTTCGCCCCAACAATGTTGTAACATGAGGACTTATGTACTGACCAGTGTATGTCAGATCCCTCACGGCGAGAGAAACAAAAGCAAGCTTACAACTGCGCCAGGAGGGAACGTGAGGTTAGCAGAGGTTGTGGTGGTCCTCTTTAACACCGCTGCAACTGCGATTGTGAGCACGACAATCGCTGATATTTTTGTATAGAAAAGTCGAACTGTCGTTCCTGCTAACATGTTGGCGCCAAGGTTCAAAGAGTGCGTCCAGAACCCTACCCTTTCGTGAAAGTGTCACTTTTATCGTCTCCCGTAGCGGATTGCTGACCCAACCGCGCCATAGAGTCGCTTCGTGTTGACCACTTCTACTAGATGAAGCGTAGATAGAGTCGTGAACGATATCGACGACTTCAGTAATGCCGTGTACTACCTTGGTAGCCTGCACTCGTAATTTTTCTGTCTTTCAGTTAGCTCGACAAAACGGTAGCGTGACATACTCTCAAGGCAAATAAACGACCAAAGGCTGACAGCGCTGAAGGGGCGGCGGCCGCCGTGGTGGATAGTGGAGCGGTATTAGCGCACCGGGCTGCACCGGCGGGGTGCTTAGCCAGAGAAATTGCCTGTTGCTGGCAGAATGGGCCGGATCATCTTCGAGTGACTTCATAGCGTGGCGCTCGTGTAGCTTTCTGACCCGCTTCAGCAGGGGTAAGCTGTCTACCTCTCCTCCCATAAGTATCTTTTTCAGATTTTCTCCAAGTTCTTCCAGGCATACGCGATATTCGTCACGAAAGGCGTTGAAGGCGGGCTGGACGCGATTGGTAGTAAAATCTGGGATGACGTCTTTGGATGCTTTCGCAAACTCTTCAAGGACATTAAAGCGACAGTGAATGTCCTCGAGCAAGGCAAACTCGTTCATGTAGTAGTTCAGCGTGGTTTGATTGATGTGATGGATGATTTGCGCAGCCTCGAACAGGGACTCCGGGATGGGTTGCAAAGTGATGGATATGGGAACTCCCTCTGTGCCATCTTCGTGCTTCTCGACGAGAGCTTTAGTAGCCTCGGAGAATGTCACCGTGACGTCTTCCGGGTTGAGCGGAACGGTGTCGATCGCAACATCTCCGTACACCTGCAAGGACAAAACAGTAAGGCACCAGAAACCAGGGGAGGCACAGAAGTACAGTACCCGGACGTCAAACTTGCTATTCAGTTCTGAAAGGGTTGAATCAATCTCCGCTGAGACACTGCCTGATACGTTGAGTGCAGCCTTCAAGCCCTCAAACGACGCTTGAAGCTTTCCTTCAATCTTGTCCTCCTCGTCGAGTTTCGATTCCTTGGCCGTCATGCGGACGATTACATTTCCTCCATACTGGATGGCGGAAACGAAGTGAGTCGCGGCATTATTGAGAAGAAAGTTGGTTTGGATCAAAGGAAGAACGTGTCCCCCTAGCGCCTCCTCGCTGAAACCAAGTCGCTCCTCCATGAAGCGTGCTTTGTACGTTAACGCCCAGGATCTCTCCTGGGTGTTCGATTTCGAGTCATGGAAGTATGCTGCGGATCCTGAAACCTTGATCAGGCCACCAAGGACCTCGACGGAAAGTTCAGCGCTCAGGTCGATGGTAGCAGACTTGTTCTGGAGCGTATTGGCTATGGCAAGGGACAGGTCACCGAAGCGGTTGTACGTCTTCGTTGTGGCATTTGTCATCTTGTCCTGAGCGTACAGCTGAGCACCAAGAAAGCTGGCGCTGCGCGCATCGTACAGTTCCCCGAGTTGGACAGCCTGACCTAGCGTAGGCTTCTGAAAGACGGACGGTGAGTCTGGGGAAGACACTTTGGGTAGGGTTTCGGGGAGAGGTGGTAGACGATCAAAAGGATTTGGCTTTGCTATGCTGACGCTGTGGGTTACTGCTGCTTGATTCCATGGTCAACCCAGCATGCGTTATAAGCCCACATAGGACCCAATCGGCATCCCAAATGCACCGACCCGGTCTGACAATAACTCCGGATGTACCACAAGGAGCTGTCATGACATGCTGAGTGGTTCCATTCCTACGACCAAACACAACGTTACATACCGTGTCTTGGCATATGCATTCGCTCTGCATCGCGAGGAACACGGGGCCGTGATTGGCATGGGAGTTCCGCAGGGTCTGGCCTCTTTCGTGACACATTTTCCTGTGCGTCCATGAAGCAGGAGCATTGTCAGAGAACTAAAGGACTCGGGGGAATCGTTGCGTGCTGACACTGCTCAACTACTTTTTATGCGTCCGCCGAAGGGAGTTGGGGGTATGGTGTTTGCTACAAGGGCGATCGTGACTGAAGACTCAGGCTGTACAGCAATCTGAAGAGGAGATGAGTGCGAAATCACAGCTGTCGTGGCATAGAAGTTACAAATATCCCCTACATATCCACGGTCGAGCCTGCCCCCAGCCTGTGTTTCTCGAGTCGGACGTGCCTGTCGAACACTTCAGGGAGTCGTTTCCATTGAACGAAAGGGACATCCCTGTTTCCGTCATGCGTTTCTCCTGCCACGGTATGAGAACCCTGTCCGGAGGATGAAAGCACCGGAGACAAACAATCGACAGCGCCCTGGCACGAGGGAACATACCACTGCCCACAAGTCAGGAGAGAAAACGCCCGGGGGTCATGCATATGATGATTTCAACAAACGGACTGATAGACGCCCAGGAACACTCGACTTCGCATCAGGCCTATGTGCCGGCTCTTCCAAAACTCAGACTCTCTGGATAGTTTTGGAACATGCCCAAACGAGGAGGAAATCCCGTCTGTGTTGGAACAACAGCATCGCTTTCCTATGAACACTCCCCTTGAGATCACCTACGACCCTGCAATCTGGAAGACTCCATATGCGAATGCTCACTTGCGTCGGCGCATAACGTGTGAACCATGGGAGATAAACTTTGTTGACCTCGTAGTCCGGGAGATGTGTTACCGAGAAGAGCAACGAGGACCAGACTCAATGAGTGGAAGGCAGTCGTTCTGCTCTACTGAACGGAGGTTGAAATAACAGACAACAAGAGCAACGACTCAGAAGGTTGTTTACTACCTAATGACCACGCAAATCCTTTCCATATGTGCCCTTCAATGCACATAGTCTTGTTACAAACCTTCGCCCACCAAGCGGTCTGGGGTCACGAGAGTGTCATTGCATTCAGCTGCATCATGGTATGCATTGTATAGGAACACCGATAACTGAATACCCTGCACAGTCTGCAAATAGCACCAACTCACCCGCTGGGATGGTCGGTGAAAATCCGAAATCCTTGTGACCTCGGCACACCTGCGACATGGAGCACCCTGTCCGATCTTGCCATTCCTACGACATTCGCAGCAGTACTGCCTAGTCCATCTCCCGAGGTTACTCCGTCCACATGTGACCATTCTTGCGTTCTTCCTCCTGTCGCTTCCTACGTTCTTCCTCTTGTCTCTGGCATTCTTCCTCCTGTCTCCTGCGTTCCTCCTCCAGTCTCTTGCGCTCCTCCTTCACTAGTTTCTTGCGTCTTTCCGCCTCTCTGGCGCAGATCCAACAAGCCGGTCTGTTTGTTCGACATTCCCAAGTGATTTCATGACCCGCCGAACAGATCGCATCCATTTTGTGTCTACACTGTAGCGCGTCGTGGGGATCGATGATACCATGATGACCACGGCTTGGGTGACACTTCATCATACACTTGTGTCCGCACATAATCATGAAGCAACTGCGAGGACGATCTCAGCGAAACTCGATGCTCTCGCAGAGGGTTAAACTTACCACGGCTCCGTGCAGCCACCATCCGGACAGCACTCGTCAAAGTCGCTGGCACGTTTGAGCACGAGAGCACGCTCCGGATGCCTCTGACATTGGATTGGGAATCCTTGGTAAACGTATTGGCCTTTCTCGAGCATAGCAAACAACCGTCTCCAAAGAGCGCCACATTTCCTGGAATGTAAAAAGGTTTGCGAGTTCCCGATTAAGATCAGTCCGTCTCTCGCTCGAGAGAGGAGGACATTGAGACGCTCGGGCGAGTCCATGAAACCGACAGCGTTGGATGTATTCGATCGCGTGAGGCTGGCAATAACGATATCGCTTTCTTCTCCCTGATAGTTATCTACGTGTAACGCGTCATTAGGGGTGGTCAATCCACGAACGTCAAACTGACCTATGGTAGCTAGCTTGATCCCCGCTTTCTTTTGTTTGAGTTCAGGTAAAGCGAACGCAGACAGCCCTGCACGCGCCAGATCCAAAGAATCCATCTCGTTCAAGATTGGGTCGTTATCGCGCTTCAAAGCGTCGCGTAGCTTGGTAAGTTGACCAAGGTATGGGGTAAGAATGACGATGTTCTGGTTATCGTATCCCTGCTGACCAAGGTAGCGAACTATCTTGAGGACCATCTCCACCTCGTAACTGTTTTGCTTCGAGCCTTTGGCACCGCCGTCTAAGCGATCACCGACGAGGAGCTCGTTATCCTCCGGATGAGTGTGGTCCACGAAGATCACGTTGGATTGTACCCCTCGAATATCGGGTCTGTTGAAAGTCGAGAGATCGTCGGTGAGATCTGGATAAGTGAGCTCGCGAATGAAAGCCGAGATCTCGGGTCGCATGCGACGTTGAGTGGAAAGAGTTTCGTGAGGGTAGCCCTTCAACACCAAACGCTCGAAGAGTGACATATTCAAGTCGAATCCTTCGCCCTTCTCAACGGTCAACTGATAATTGTTGACCTTTGGTCGTAACTGCCTTCGTAGGGGTTTTAGTTACGAAAGATTCACAAGACATCGTGAACTTACTTATGGTCTCCGATGAGTATCATCTGGTCGACAGTTGGCGACAACGCAGTCAGGACATGACTTTCCAGTATCTCGCCGGCTTCTTCCACCAAAAGAACATCCGGGCCAACCTTCTTGATGGCATCGGCATAGATAGCTGCCCCTGTAGTCGTACATGCGATGATCCGCTTGTTGCGCAGAATTTCCACGGTTGACTCTGCGAATTCCGCCTTGAGACTATCCTGAATGTCATTGAACCTTTTTCCTGCCTCGCAAATGGCTTCCACTGTCTCGGCAGTGATTTCCTCCCGCCACTTGTCCAACGCAGTCCGACGGGCCGAGCGGTCCATCCCCCAGATCCGAGCTGACGCTCTGACATATGGTCTGTCTTTCAATACCCCCGCATCCTGACACCTTTTCCACCGTTCGAAGAGGTACTTTTCATGGACGGGTTGCCCGTTCGAGCCCACGAGCATCATTCCATCATCGTCGTACTCGAACGGCACGTAGAACGCGTTGAAGTATTCCTCGTGCATCAGCTTCAGATGCGACAACAACTTCCTAACGTCGACGTTCAACAGTTCGTCGAACTTGTGTCCCAGCTGGTATTCGTGGCGGGAAGAGATCATTTTCAGCTGATTGATATTTTCCCATTCGTAGCTGTGGTCACGTGGCTGCTTGTGGAGGCCGAGGTGCTCAATGGATCGATTTGCTCTCCCGCCGAGGCGGACGATGGCGTCGTCAGGAATGTTGTATTCCAGAAGGTCTTCGAGGAACTGATCGAGGGCGTGGTTGGTGTAGCAGACGACAAGGATACGCTGCGCGGTTTTATCGTGTATTGCTTTGGCCAGCAGGGCACCTATGAAGGATTTCCCTGTCCCTACGAGTCCAATGAGCTAAATGTGATGCCAAGATCGAAGCACCTCACCTGGTGGACCTTGTATTAGGGAGACGCGTTGTTCAAGTGCTGAGATCATAGACCTCGCTTGAGAATCGTCGAGGGTCACGAAGTCGGGGAGATCCAAGTCAAGGGAACGCTCTGATTCTAGGGAATAGGCGACGTGCGCCGTGATGCTGTTCCTCGCATACCCGACGGGCATTCCAGAGTCCCAAAATAGCGTTTCTCTACAGAGCGGAACAGAAATCATCTTCTGAAGTGCAGTGAGAACGGGCTCGAAGGCAAAGGTGGCGGCGTCAACCTGGATGAGTTGAACGACTTGACCTGAGCGAAGGGACGTGAGGGTCTTTCCCGCGTTAACAGCGCTATCTGGCTGGAAGACGATCACGGGAGGGTTGCAAGCCAGAAGGTCCTCGACCCGGTTCACTGTTCCGAAGCTGATGAGATCTTGGCCGGAAACGAGGCAAACGAGGGATTGGTGCCTCAGAATCTTCAAACCGCGAGGATCTCGCTTAAGGTATTCCAGCCGGTCATCCTCGTCCTTCATGCCCCTAAGCTGTCCGAAGTCACTGGTGCATCGCAACTTGATGCCCCAGCGGGTCTTACGACCATCAGCTCCGGTATAGATCCCGATCATGGATACAGCATTGATGGGAAGCCCGTGATCCTTCCCCTCCTTCTTCTGCAAAGCTATCTTGACTTCTTCGCGGATGTCGAAGAGCATGTCCTCCCGCAAAATCCGGAAGGTGTGGTCTAAATAATCCTGGGCAGGAGTCTCTGAAGTGGTGAGGTCGCCATGGACAGTAGCAGTTGTCTTGAGGAAAGCGGGTTTCTGACACATGATCTCGTCGGGAGTGGGGAGGATGGCAATGTCGCGAAAGTTGGGAAAGTCGTTATCGTGACGGCCACCAGGCCGATTCCGAACGTTATACGTTGTCACAGAAGAGGCGCTGGCCAAAATGTGTTTAACGAGGTTTCCTGTCTCTCTGATCTCGCGATTGGAAGACGACAGCAGGGTGTTCTGAACGGATCGTCGAAATGCTACGTCTCGATAGGGAGTGGTGTCCCGGCCTGGCAACGTCATGAGTCGAGAGAGTACGCTAGCGAATACCAGCTGGGAACGCTCGTTCAGCGAGCCATCCTGGAATGCACGAATGAAGGAAGACCAGAAGATTGGTGGATCGACCACATGGAATAGCACGTTGTCCAAGGCATCGCCACCGACATCACGACCTCGGAGGAGATACTCGAGTACGGTGGACCCCAATCCGTTCATGAAAGAGACGGATAGGTCGCAACACATCGCCGATTGGACTGAGGGGAGACCGTGAGCACTCTCGATGATTTCGTCCAAGCATATCACTGGGTCATCTTGGGCGGAGAGGCCTTCTAGAAATAGAGTCGCGCCTCGGGGGTCAAATTTAACAGTCCCAGCGAGGACGTCATGGAATCGTTTTTTGAGCCTGGAAACACGACTGGTGTGTGATACGTTGTTCATAGAGAGGAAGAGCTACTTGGGTGAGCAGTGAGAGTCACTTTGACCGAGAGTGAGGAAAGGGTGCACATGCGGGGAATGTGGGGCGTTGCAAACTGCACAGTAAGTTCCTGTACATATTGCCTCCATACCTCACACGAGGGGATCCGCGCATCGCTAAATTAGCAGGAGCAGTGGATGATACCTCGAGATGGAAGGTAGCCTGCGCAAGTGGGTCCTGGCAGTGCATGCCCGGGCCGGAGAAGCTCACCGCATGCCAGCCAGTGGTTGGTTTGCAGAAACTCAAATCTCCAGCATCGAAGTCGTTCAAGCTCGAGCAGCATGATCGAGCCTACATGTGGCTGTGCCTGACTTCCCAGGCTTCATTGTCAACTTTCCAGTCCTAGTGACAGAACGAGATTTTGAATCAGGTCGCCGGGAAGACGCTCCCACCAAGGGGACCATGGTCTTCCCGGGAAGCTGTCTATTGAGAAACGACTAAAAATAAATGAGATTATCGACACCGCTACAATGACTTCTCTCAGGTTTATTCGAATTTCGACGTCGGCTCTGGTATGTCGATCTCAGTCATTTGGGCTGATTGTTTACAATTTCTTTCAGGCTTCTGTGAGCAGGAAGCGAACATTTCTTGTTGACCCTGAGGTTCTGTCAGAACTTGATCCACGCACTATTTCAATCCATTACTCAAGCATATCGTAGTCTATCAAACGATTGAGCCATCCATTCCCACCACAATGCTTCTTTGTCTAACCTCCCAGGTATTCACAAACCAGGATCGGTTCCCTGACAAACTAACCAGTTTGTCCTTCTGATTCTGCTAGCCTCTCGGACGGCCACAATTCTGAATCGGAGTTCGTGACGTAGCCCCATTCGCCAGAGCAGGATAGGGAGGTATAAAAGCTCCTGTCTTCAACGTTCATCACACAAGCCCACGTCTTTCAACAATAATCTTGCCTGCCACGTTGCATTTCCCTCCTTTCGATGGCTCCCTTTTGTTCCCTGACTTGATCAATTTCCACATGAATAGAAACCCCACTTTCCCGATTTTCATCTACGCCAATGAGAGCATTCCTCACACCACCACTAAGCTCTCATTCCTCGAGTTTGGTCGAGCAGCGCACCGTGTTGCACACGCTCTTCGCCCCGCTCGTCGAGGTCCAGATGGAGAAGTTGTAATGATCATCGCTAACACGGACACAATATTGCACCATGCTGTCCTTGCGGGCTTATCCATCGCAGGTTTAGTGGTACGTTCATTTCCTTTTGCCTCTTGTCCGTTTTCCGTTCTCAGATTCGTTACGCCTAGCCATTTCCGGTCTCGTCGAGGAATTCTGCCGCCGCTGTTATCAATATGATGAACAAGACAGGGTGCTCGCGTATCTGTTGAATTGTCGCCGTGCAGTTGGATCCAAATCCCTTACCTTGAAAGGGCTCTTGAAGCTCGTTACTTCTTGTCCGGATCTCAGGGAGGTTTGTCTGTCTCTCAATGCTAAGAACATCCCAACAGGCTCAGGTCCCGACATTCGTAACACTATAATCCACTTTCTGGATTTCCCCGAGCCCCCGATCTGCGACGCTGTTTCTGTTGCAGATTTTCTCTTTAAACACTTTGCATGTTTAATGGGTGTGCACGGGGCGTACAGACAATGTCCACATGCCCCGGTGCCCATATAATGCGGACGCACCAATGGGAACAGGTTGATTATTTCCTATCACACCCTAAGGGATTTGAAGGTTCACGTGAATGTGACATACTTACGGGTAGGACACTGTGCATCCTGAATCATGACTTCGTGGCAAGATGTATTTGAATCTTCACTGGGACGTGCACGTCTTTGGCTGAAGATTGTAGCATTTATGGAGTCTTCTATGTGGAGACTTGGTGACAGTCGGGAAACCTGCACCCCACTGGTATGTAGTAGCCCACTTGCCACATCAACCACCTTCCACCACACCTCAAGAAATACGAGGAGATCAAGGGCAAGGGAGTCGACCTTGTCGCCGTCATCGCTGTCAATGGCCAATACGAAATGTGCGGATGGTCCCGTGTTGAAGGGTTCAAGGACAAGGACAGACTTATTGATTGACTGGTCTAAAAAGATCGGGCTGTCGCTCGATCTCTCTACAAAGGGTCTGGGCATCCGTATACACCGGTGACCGGTGCGTACGGTGCGTGGTCATCTTGGAGGTCGTCAACCCCTTCGATTACTCTACATTGGGTCTCATCACAAGCACCATAGGTCGAGGAGAACCCGCCTCCACTGGCGTCGTGTACCAATTACGGTTGTGTCCGTGCGTTATTTGGACGTATGTACGCGTACTGCACGTGACTGTTGTTTGTTGATCATACGGGAGATAAAGTTCACGAGGATGATTCGGCAATAGGGTCCTATACAACTCAAGCGCGTCCCACTCAGACTCGTTTCCTTTACACCACCATCATCCCCCCCCCCCCTCCTCCCATTCCCCGATGCCTCGTAAAGCAGCCCCACCCGTTTCTACAGACGCACCAGAGCCACGTCGCTCTAGTCGCATAAAAGACCAGCCAAAGGTCGAACTCCCGACAAAGAAGGCCCCAGCAAAACCTCGCGCAAAGAAGGCCAAGCCCGCTGAAGAAAAAGAGGTCGAAGAGGAATCTCCCGCCGAGGCTGAAGAGGAACCAAAGCCTAAATCCACTCGAGGCAAGAAGCGTACTGCCACTGAGAAAGACGCGGAACAGCCCGCCGAGCCGCCCGCTGAACCCCCCGCCGAGGCTGCAGAGGCCCCTCCTGCTAAGAAGGTCAGTTCACCTTATGCCGGATCGCTTGGGTTTTTCAATCCGTTGGTTGACGTTCGTCAACCACAGACCAAACCCGAATCGAAGCCTGCCTCTCGGGCTGCAAAGCCCGAGTCTAAGGCATCGGCCAAACCCGCCTCCAAGGCCGCATCAGAGAAGCCCGTATCAAAGGCTACCAAGCCTTCCTCACGTGCGTCCGCGAAACCTGCGTCCACCGCCAAGAAACCCGCATCAAGAGCAGGCTCGAAGAAACCTGCCTCAAAGGTAAGATCCGTTGCCGTGGATCCATCAAACATTCGTTGACCAGTTTGCCAGGCCGAAGTACCGACAGATGAGAATGCCCCGCCTGCCGCCGAAACAATCGCCGAGGAGCCTGAGCTCGAGGCTTCAGCCGAAGGAGAAAACGACGTCAGTTGGTTGTTTCCTGTGTTCGACACTAAGAACTTATTCTCCCCCAGGAATAAACACGCGCAATGCACATGTTCTGAACGAGGACCTATGGAATGTTTCGCACATTCTCTCACCGTTGAGAATTTTGCAGAAAAATGTACATCAAACCTATCATTATCCCTGTCAGCGATCTGTAGCCCCCCGCACCATTCGTCCACATACCCGTAGTCCCGTCGTAACCTTCCTCTCCATATGTTTCCGCTACCGGTAACCGTCCTGCCAGTTAGTTGTATGTTCCTTTTTTTGCATCGTCTCCGTTTTGCTCTCGTGGTCTTTTTTTATAGCTCCTCGCTGGTGCCTGCCATTCTTATTATATGGAGCTTCTTTGGTTGTCACGGTCCGCTTCGACATGAGATCTAGTCGCGTTCGTTGTTTATGTACCTGCCTATACTCTAGACCCGTCTGGCCCCCCCGCGAACTATTCTATGCCAATTCTCTATTGTCGTGGTTTGAAGATTCGAGGGATGTGTGTTTCAACGTTAACATGGATGATGCGTGTTGTTGGAGATTATGTGAACTGGTTATGTCGGCAACCAAGTCATACACCAAACACTCCGATTAACCTCGGTGTAATATACAACAGTCCTCGGTACAACATGCAAAAAAGAGTGACAACAGGGGTGGGTATCTTCTGTCAGCTACCAGGAGTGCCATAATGATACGACGACAATTAATCCGTCTCACAACTCAACAAGCGTGAGGACTTGCCTCCCCCTCCCTTCCATTTGTTTATACCGCCACCGCCAACGCCTCGTCAAACTTGAGCTGGCCCGCGCGACCGTCTGTGCCTGTCGGTGAGCGTGGACTCAGTGGCGGATTTTCGACTTTGCTCTCGGTGAGCGTGGTGATGTGCACCTGCATCCTGCTCCGATCGAGCGTCCGTCGATCGCCGCTCGTGCTGTGGGAGGTATATCCGAGCGGGTACAGAGTCGTCAGCGGTTGGCTAGCCCGGTTGGCGAGTCCTACACGGATGATGACCATGTAGAACGTGATCGAGATGATGGGTGTGACCTAAGAGAGCATCATGATTGAAAACGTCGTTTATTCGTCAGTTGGCATTTCCTCCCGCGAATGAAACAAAAGAAACCAACTCACGGTATCTAATATCACATACTGCCCGTTCGACTCGTTGGAGAAACAAATGATGGCCGCGAGAAGCGTCAACGAGTATATGACGCCCGCATCGATAATGATATGCAAGATCGGACGAAGTTGTGATTTTCGACGACCACGCATACCGTTCGCTTTCCGGTCGACGTACCAGATGCGATAGGCTAATATCACTGTTGTTTTCGGGTGGGAATGGGAAAGGGAAAGGGAGAATGGACTTGTTTAGAAAACACGTTCAGCCCACCAAAAGACGCGTGGACGGGACTCACTGGTCGTGAATATGTTGGTCGTCAGTGTGGAGGCGTAGAAGGAGGTGATCCATTGGGAGAGACTGCCACCAAAGACTTCGGATTGGGTGATTCGCGATGCGGTATACGGACTTCCGATTCCGGTGACTGGTGAGGTTGCTTGTCAGTCAGTGCCTTTGAATGGATCGAGAAAACTCGGATGCCAGGCACGTACCAGCGACGGCACACCAAAGCATGACGGGCAGGATCATAACAAGTTTCGATTGCCATACGGCGTAACAGCGGTAGAGCTATCAAGGTCGCTCAGCGGGGATGAATCAAATACGTTTGAAAAGGGGAAACTCACGATCACACCGTCCCCGATGAGAGTCTGTGCAGTGTACACATAGTTTTTACACACAAACGTCCAATGTGACACGTCTGAGAAGAACCCCACGGGTCCTCCGGACCAAGTGTCGCGGTACAACACCAGACCTTGCATGACCCGGATAACATCAATAACATAGTGCTATAACAGCACAATAGGAATGAATTTCTAAAACAGTTCCATCGAAAGGACGAGAAAGGACACTTACCACAGTACTGAACAACAAAAGTAAGCAGGCTACAGCAAGCATTTTGCGGTTGATCTGGTTGGTGGCCCGTTGAGATGAGAGCGCCCAAACGGTTCCCCCGAACATCAGCAATGAGAAGCCTAGAGCACGACCTCTCAGTCACACATATGTACACGACGACACAGCGTTGCAGAACTTACCATAAAGGAGAGACTCCAAGATCACTGACAGTAACTCTGCCTTGTCCAGAGGGATACCATGTTGACCCATGCCGGGACAGTCCGAGAGACACGAGTCGATGGAGGCAAATAATAAAAAAGAACGAGGGACAGGCGGAGGAGGGAACGAGCTTCTAACGGGACACAACCCACCTATTTATTCTTGATCTCGCAGGTCAGAAACTTCACATCACCCGGATAGATAGCCTTCCCAAAGTTTGTCTAAACTTCTCGCCAATTTCATAATCGAAGCTAGTCTTGACCCAGCCGACTCTCCCAGCCGTTTTGGGTCGGCGTCCCGGAAGCTTCCCCGACCGGGTTCCTAGTAGGCTAGAACGTCTAGAACGTCTGGTTCGAGACTATCGCATGGGCACTGTGGGTTAGTCTGACGTCCTGAGGCGGGAAATCATTCAAAAAAACGAACGTTCCGCGAGACCATGGGAACCGGACAGGGAGAATCATCGGTATGGGATTCGAGAATGACGACTTGTAAAAAACCCACATCGTCTGGCACGGCCGCCCTGAGTAATAACCCCTAGGTCGTTGACGTATCGAACAACCATCATGAGAAGAAATCTATCTGAACTGACAGGACCAAGTGCGCCTGTCTGAGACCATATGTCCCTGCTAGTCCATGTTTGGTATTAAGTATATCGGCGGCTGAAAATATTTAGTGATGAGCAATATTCTGACGCCATCTGACGAGGAAAATCTGGAGAGGGTGGAGCCTGGTGGAGCTCGCAAAGAAATACTTGATCTTATTGGCACTGGGACTAGAAGAAATGAACGGCACCGAACCTGAAATTAGAACTTCTCTCCAACGTGGAGAATTGCAAATTTGGCAAATTTCTTCCACTGAAAGTGACCGCGAGGGAAAGTCCGACTCGAGTCTGAATTGAATTGCGACCTGACTCAGGACCAGGTACTTACTGCTATCATAGAGTGCACGAGGAACAACTTCGGTCTTGCCAGTCGCCCTTCAAGATGAGCCACTGAGCCAGCATCGGGACAACCACACTGATTGCCGTATGCGGAGAGTTCCGAGTCTCGGGAAGTTGACGCGGGCACTGAGTGTCATTGAAGGTTGCTGATCTTGTCAAACAAAGTAGTGTCACCTGCGCGGGTCTAGAGCGCGAGCACTACTATTACACCAACGGGGGCCTGGGCAAATTGTGGCCAGTCCAAGATGCTAGAATCCAACGAAACGAGCCATCCAAGTACTACGTCCATGTCTTGATGCCAAAAAGTGTCGTTGAGTAAGTAAGGGGAATCACTGATGTCCGGATTAGCTGTGAGAAAAAAAAGGTATGTACTACCAGTACTACTACTAGCATGGTCTGTCTGTCGCAAGATCAAAAAAAAAAGTCAATTGGTTCCAGATAATATCCTCGACTTCCAGTCGCGTGAGATGCAGCAGACAAGGAAAGCAGAAGAGCAGGGAGGGGAAGGAAAAAATAAGTAAATGGCAAAAAAAACGTGTACAACATTGTTCAGATCTCATGCCTCCTTTCTCTATGATACAGAACATCGGAGACCGTCCCTGGTCCCTGGTCCCACGCACTCCGCATTCTTTCTCACAGAGCATGACCCCCAACCCAGGACTCGCCCGACAGACCCGAGTGGGCGCTCACAGGGCTCCATGTCTCCTCTCCCTCCGATGATGATAGGGGAGCGCCACGGCCCGCTGCCAGATACGCCGCATTTGGAGCAGCAGCAGCAGAAGGCGTCGATGAGCCACCAGGGCTTTGATATGGGAACCGTTCCGAGAGACTATCAGGCGGAAATTGTTGCCGGAAGCTCTGCGACCCAGACCGAGAATGCAACGGTTGATGTCGAACTTGCATCTCGAACGACTCTGGCGGAGCTGTAGTCGTGAAAGCGACCAAAGTAGGGGAGCGTGCGCGCGAATACCCGAACTCTGGGACAGCCGGTATCGAGCTCGGTGAAGTAGTTCGCGAGGGCGCACGCTTCTCGGAAATCTCGCCGTCAGGATAACGGTAGAGTGACGGTGCCGCAGGAGAGGGTGGAGAAATGTCGGTTGGGGAGTAGTAAGAGACGTGGGATAACCGCGATGAGCCTTCTTGAACGATCGTGTCTGACGATCCCACGTGGAGGTGCGAAGCTGGGGGACGAACGACGTCGATGGAATCCATCGGTCGGGTCTTCTCATTGGCCTCAGCCTCGGGCTGAATAGCCGTTGGCTCGTACACTTGGGACAAAGTTAGCTCGGAAGCTGACCGCACGTGTGGTTGGCGGAACATGGGAGCCGTTTCGATATCGGAGCCGTGTCCGTTCTTGGATGCCTTTCGATGCTTGATTCCCAACCGGTCCTTTAGGTCGCCGCTGACCCACATCTCTCGAACGATGTCCTTGTCCAGAGGTCCGTATGCCGAAGAGGCGAACTTGTAGAGGAAGCGTGGAGCTATTCGCGAAACGAGCGTGTCAGAATCTGTCCATGCTCGCGAGGAGCCCTCTGGTCGGCTTACCTAACGCAACCAAGACAGAGAAGACGACCGTGGACCAGAATGTGACATTGCTGAAAAGTACTTCCACTTCGTCCACGAACGAGGCAGTGGTCGAAAAGAAGTTGTTGGCTGGGAGGAACGAATAGATAACAACCCAAAGGATCATCACGAGCGAAGACCCGATGACGACGATCCACGTGATGAACGTCCAGCTAGATAATCCCAATAAGCACCCTTTTCAAGCTCATCGGAGGGGACCCGAAAAAGAAAGAACGCACTAGTGGGTATTCATGCCAACGTAGGTATTCGCGGCAAAGATAGCGGCGATACCGACAGTGGTACCAAAGTCGGCCAAAGAGTCGATACCTTTGCCATTCCAGGACGTCGCGAGACCAAGGGACCAGACGAGGTATGGGATGAAGAAGACAACAGCGGATTGGTAGAGACCGTCTAGCATATATGACCAGAACTTCACCCGGGTATACTCTAGTCCGCGGATCCCTCGAATGTAAAGCTCAGGGAAGGCCAAGGCCGCCTTTGCATTGATGTCTTGGTCGAATGCTAATAGGGCGCACGTCAGGTGATCTAAGAATTCACAACCAAGGACATCGAAGAGGCACTTACCGCCAAGAACAATCACAGGCAACGAAGTGAAAATTAAGTTGTAAAGGAGGATGAAACTGTAGTCGTAGAGGTATGTTGCGTCGAAGCTATCCAAGATTTAGCAAGACAAGTTATGGACACGACCATTTTCATGAAAAAGGCCAAGTTTACTCACTAGCAGTAAAGCAGATACCAGAACATGGCCAACGTCCAGATCACATTCTACAACGATACCAAGTCAGCCAAGCGAGTCGTCTAGAATACAGAAAAAGTGACCAACCTTGTAAAAGAAGTTACTGTGCATGTCGGCGATACGCTGATACGACCAGCGCCCATGGACGAGAAGCAGCTTCGTCAGGAACCTGAACTGACCGAACGCGTAATCTGCTGACATCGCAGCCTGTGAACCTTCGTGACCCAACAACCCACAGCCAACGTTGGCTTCTTGGATCATCGCAACGTCGTTCGCACCATCGCCAATAGATAGGGTCATCGCGTTCCTACCCTCCTTGACCTGAAAGGCGCATCAGACTCGCTTGCTTCATGGGAAAGAGCGACACAGGGAACGTACCAGCTTCACCGTCAAAGCCTTCTGCGCCGGCGAGACACGACAGCATACCACGGTCTCACATTGCGTACCAAGATTGAGGAACAAAGGCTTGATCTCAGGCGTCAACGCATGCCGCAGAGTGTCTCCATCGATAACAACAGCAAACGCAGCCTGCACCCCGGGGACGAAACCACGTTTACGCGGATCCAGCGACGGCGGACCTAACACGGACGCAATCTTGTTAAGGCCCGCTTCTATCTGCGCACGCGTTGCCTCGGGCGTGTCAGCCGAGAGAATCATGATCTCCATGTCTTGCTTCAGGAGATTACAACTGAACCCAATCTCGATTGCCGTTTGCAGCTTATCACCTGACAGAGAGGGAGGGGTGTCAGACCGTGGCGCGCCCGTACACAACACGAAAATCGCCCCTTGCTCACCTGTAAGAATCCACAACTTGATACCTGCCCGATGAAGCGTCTCGATAGCCTCAGGCACGCCCTCCTGCAACTTGTCTTCCAATGCCGTTGCCCCAATCAAGAAAAGCTCCTGTTCGATGCTCGATGCCGCCTTCTCGACCTCCTCTTCCCTATTCACCGTCGCCGCAGTCGCCGCATCGTACCTCCTCACCCACATCAAGAATTGATCCTCCGTCAACACTCTATAGGCAATACAGAGCGTCCTCAGTCCTCCGTTCGCAAACGCATCCATGTCCTTGCTCGTCTTCGCCTTCAATCCCGGATCGGCAGTCGCCGAGAGACGCTCGTAGATGACCGAATCGGCACCCTTGCAGTAGAGGACGATCCGACCGTCAGGCGTGCGCACGATAACGCTCATCCGCTTCCGCGAACTGTTAAACTCGAGCGTCTTCAAGAGGGTATACCGCTCAGGCTGACCCAACACCTCGATGTCGATCGCATCCTTCGACTTGCCAACGAACGGAAACCCAACATCTCGCGCGACAGCCACCAACGCAGCCTCGTCCGGGGACTCTGCCTTGTATTCCAAGTACCAAGGCCTCTCCGCCTGATCCGGCTTCTCGGAGAGGACGGTATGACAAACGGCGAGCGCACGGAAAAAGGCAATGATATGCCCTGCTTGCTCTGATGACCGGTCTGCGAGATCTTCCGCGAGCTTGGGTGATACGAGAGTGAGCTTGTCGAGTTGAGCGTACCGGTTCTTGAACACCTTGGTGAGCTTGGACACCATGCTGTCTTTGAGTGTGGCAAGCTTGCGTGCAAGTTCTTCGGGCTCGACCGCGTCAGCTCTCCCTTCCCTCGTCGCAGCACCGCGTTGTGCCTCGGTGATGCCTTCTCCATAGACCGCTCCATTGATGGAGCACTTCTGGAACTCCATGACGTTCTGGGTGAGGGTACCTGTCTTGTCGGAGAAGACGTATTCGATCTGACCGAGGTCGTCAGAAATACCCCAGTTCTTGGGAACACAAGCGGTGTCGAAAGGCTCGTAGTACATGTCGATGTCTTGGGCAATGAAGTAGGCTTGAATCGTCTTGACGATCTCGATAGATATGAACAGAGAAACGGGGACAATGTTCTGGAACGCAATGAGACAGGAGCTACCGAATCGCTCGGATCTTCAGCAAGCAGTGATAAGGAGCGGCAAGAGACTTACACAAAGGTGACGAGCGCGTTCAGTGCAGTAGAGTTCGTTGGGTCTACACCTGGTTCGTATATCTTGACGCTCGTGTTCGTCATGCCGTCCAGGACACCGTAGACAACCGCGGAGACCGTGCATATGATGGTGAGGAACATGAAGTTGACGATGACGTTGAAGTTGGTTTCCTTCGCGATCTTGGATTGTTTCGATGGTGTTATACCTCCATTCATGTAGATCTTGGTATCCGGTCCTGTGAAAACAACCAAACCAATAATCCAAGCTGTATTCCGCACTGTGCAGCCACGAAGGAGCAGTTCGTTGATCGTAACACCTTCCTTGCGAGGGGCTTCCGTGGCGGGGTCGGTGTACCGCAATACGCCAGTGTACAAGTACAGATTCTGGTGGGGTGGCTCCGACTCCAGGACGAAGGATGATTTCTCGATGTCTTCTTCGGAGGCGATGGCCGATGTCGCCTTGAGAGCTTTGCGTACCTTCAAGTTCGTCTCCCCATCCAGGTTCTTCGTCTCGAGGTAGCAGAGACCATCCGGGTCCGACGTAGACAGCACCACGACGTCCGCTGGCACCTGCTCGTTCTCCCTTAGAAGCACAACGTCCCCAACTTCCAGCTTCTTCCACAACGTCCTCTCCCATCTCGGGGTCCCAGTCGACCTCCTTCTCCAATCGATGACACCCAATGACGATCGAGAGGGTATGCTTGCCTGATAACCCGCGAGCGACGTATTGTTCACGCCCCAAGTGCCCGCTTCAGTCACCGGAGGCAACCCAGGAGGATACGTATGTGAATCCACGCTCGCAATGTCCTCCAAATGTCTTCCACCAGCGCCCATCGGTCGTGGCAAGCTCTGCGTGCTCTCGTTTGGATCCATCGTGCTCATGCTGATTCTGTCCCCGTCTACACCCTTGCTCAATATGATCCGCATTCCTTCTCCCGCCTCTTTCTCGCGTAGCTTCTTAACGCCCTTGGTAACCTTTCCAGGTGCTTTGATCCCGAAAAATCGTTGGTACCATGGCCGAGGATCGAGTGGTAGATTAACGTTTCGCCAATCACCGAGACGGGTTACAGCGGAAGTGTTGACCTCTTCGTCCAGCTTTGCTCGGCGGTAGTCTTCTACGCCGTCTTTGACTGCGGTGACTGTAAGGATGAAGATGATAGGAATGGCGGCGGTTGAGGCGGAAGCAGCTCCGAATACGGGGAACACTTTGACGAGTTAGGACGAGAGGATGCTGACGAGCGCTCACTCACGTTGCAATATAACGAGCGCCAAAAAGAATATGTTGGCTATCCTGGAAAGATGTCAATCCGCAGCCACTCTGGCTTGGGAGGCAAAACCATACCGGTGGAATTGCTCAAAGAGGTTCTTGGGGAGGAACGTCAATAGAGTGTATCCTACACATGGTTAGGTAGATGGCAAGCATAGCTGGTTGACGACGTACTGCTCGTCCGTACTTTATTTCTCGCATACCACGCGATGGGCTGGCCGTTGTGGTCTACTTCCTCAGCGGACAGTGGGGAATTGACGTATATGTTTCTACGCTGACCGGGTATCTGTGGGCCTTGGGTTGCTTCTGATGCAGTTGAATCCGCAGTCTTTGGACGCTTTTCTCTTCTGAAAAACCGGGACCGCTTTTTCCTTGACTTCTCTGCGCGCAATTCTGAGCGTATTGACTCTGCGATGGTTGACGCTGCGGTGCGTACGGTGCGCAAGTGAAGGTCAGGGTCTATCGTGGCATCGTTGTCGTCGTCGTATTGATCTTGTTGAGGTTGACGCTTGAATAAAGACATGTCCTATAAATCTCAAGTATGAACAGGGTATTCTGATATGGTCCTGAATACCGAGTACCAGCACGGAAGGACCGCAAGAAAAGAGGGTGGGGATGAGGAAGAGGTGGGGAGGGCACAGGTTAGATGACAGTGGCTTTGCGTCTGTTCGCAGCGAGGATACCTGGCGGTGTCTGAGCGCGTTTCCAATCAAAATCCAGACCCCAAGCACCGGCCCCCGTCACCGCCGTCGTCAATGTCAAACAATACCGCCAAGTCAACTACAAGCTAACGTCGGACATGTTGATGCTCTCAAATATTCAGTCAAATACCCTTCAATACGTCCTGTGGCCTCAACACTGCGCACTTCAAAGTCGGTGACACTGAAACGTGTGGCACAAACAAGATGTCTGATTTAGGCGGCTGTGAGTTCAAGTCCAGCGGCGAAGTTATCTCTTGGGCTGCCGGTGCTTAGCAGGACAAAAAGATCCAACATACATAGGTAAGAGGCTGTTCAAATAAAAGCCTGAGATAGCAATTGTGCCCAATGCCAGTGGTTTTGACTTGAAATGATGAAGAAACCGTTCGGTTCAGCTCCTCCGAGTCGCCGAGGCACATGATGGCGCCAACGCATAATACCCGGGGCTGGAAGAAATTCGCGAGATTACAGTAGGCACAGTTAATGCGAGACATTGTTAAGTTCTAACAGATGTTATGATGCTAGCTTCAGGAGTACCTAGGGGAGACTTGGGTTAGTTGGAGTAGTGCCAGTGCTGATGAAACCAAACCCAACGTTCAGTTGGGAATGTGAAATGAAGAGCCTCCTACCTAATCGCATCGGAGGCCTGTGAAGACTTTGGAAGAATGCTAGATTGTAAGCCTGCTGGCTTACTCAGGTCCCTTAACTAATGCATATACCGTCCGCGATACTGAATGGTACTCATTCAGTACTAATCTCTGCCTTTTGGCGTAGTGGCGGTTCGGTGTGCGGCGGTCGGGGTGCTTACATAGATGTTACTCGACCGAGGAATCGGCATCAGAAATGTCCAACCCCTCGTCTGAGCAAGCTCAAGCATCTCGTAGTCAAAGAAACGATAATCTAGTGACAGTGGTCAGGAGGAGCACTCGGTTGGTTAAATATGTCACCTGACCAAAACGCGGTACGCGACTGACATATCATTGTCATTGAAAGTGGACTTGCTCAGGTTAATATTATTTAAATGCTCTCGAGCGAGTTCAAATTCACCACCTCGTGCACCTCCACAGCACAAAGAAAGAGCGAGAGAAAGGAATCCCAGGTTAGTAGAACAATGCCACTTCACAGAGTCTGACATGTGTGGACTCTATAGTCGATTTCCTCGGAGGATAAATAGACCGAGAGCCTCCCCATCCAATTTCCTGCTCTTTCCGTGCTAAACATGTCCTCACATCACCGGGCAGAAACCCCTCCTCTTTCTAGCGCAACTCGGGACGCACAACTCGTGTCACTCCCGCGGACCGAATCAACGCCAGTGATGAAAAAGCAGGCTGGTCATGCCCCGTTTGCGTCCGAGGTCCCTGAAGACCTCAACAAAATCAGGATCACACTCGCACTCGAGATGACCGGTCACTGGGTGGGCCCAATGCCCGTCAATGACTTTCTCGATGAATTCCTTCCCGTGGCCTCCTCGGGGCAAGGTCCATCACTTCCCGAGGATCCTTTCCAACAAATGCTCAGCCAGTCGTCAGAAAGGAATCGCTGCACCTCCTTCGTAAGGACCCATCCATTCATATCTCATCGCGGTGTTGTTGAGCAGATCCACTTTGCAGATCCGTGCCATAGAAGGCTGGATGCCTGGGTTCGTCGCCGTTGACGCCAGCAACAGGGCCGACGCAGCCAAGAAGCTCAAACCGGATGTCTCTGTCTATCGTGCAGGCGATCAAGTGCCCAGTGGCACGAACTTTTCGCAGATGGAGTTATGGATAGAATTCAAAGGGAACACGAGCGAACTGCCCTTCCGAGATCTTGAACAACCGTCTGCTGACGCGTCTGACGAGCAAACCACTTTCACGCCAGAGACAAAACGTGCCCGAGGGGCGCGTGGCCAGCTTATAAGCTACGCCGTCACCCACCACTCCCGCCAATTCCGTCATTTCTCGTTCTCCATCTTCATCGCCGACAATCTCGCTCGTTTTCTCCGATGGGACCAAGTTGGAACCATCGTCACAGCTGCGTTCGATTTTCATGAACATCCAGATATCATGGCCTCCTTTCTTTGGAGATTCTCTCATCTCTCAGATGCCCAACGCGGTTACGATATGTCAGTTCGGCCTGCCGACCTTACCTCAGATGTCGCTCGGCGTGTTACGAAGGGGCTCGGCCTCGACGGTGCAGAAACTCCGTTGTTCGAGTACGATCTACCCGGCCTGTCTGGGAAGGGTCGCGGCTATGGCCCTTTCCCACCACCCTCCTCGGACCCGCTGGTCGCTCGTGGTACACGCGCCCTTCCTATATTTTTCATTCCGGACCAACAACCTCAGTATGAGAATGTTACCACTCATGCTGAGCCCAGGATTCCTCATAGCTCAGAGGAAGCATCTCCATGGGAGAGAGAAGGTGTCGTGTTTTTGAAGGACGCGTGGCTTTTCCTCTCGAACGATCCAGACACCAAGATGATGCGCGAACACGAGATATATGAGTTGCTCCACGAGAAAAAGACGCCCAACATCCCGAAGCACGTCGCTGGTGGTGATGTACCAGGAGGCATGACGCAAACGCAAGACTTCCGCCACGCCGACTGGTTGGGCGTCACCGTCAAGGTGAAGCCCTCCCAACATTACAGGCTTGTGCTCGGCGTCGTCGGACGTCCGCTCACCAAGTTCAAATGCACCAAAGAACTCGTTCAAGCTATCTATGATGCCATGCAAGGTGCGTTTGTGATATTCCTCTTGGAATTGGGGTTTTGCTGACATTCGCATGATCAGCTCATTGGTACGCGTACGAAATGGTGTGAATCCTGCATCGAGACATCAGTGTTGGCAACATCCTCATTACAGCTGACGGCCGTGGCTTGTTAATCGACTGGGAAATGGGGAAGGTGCTTGACGAAGTCGGAGCCCAACAGTATGATCGCGCGGTAAGCCCGTTTGAGCTGGTGGCAGTCGGTGCATGCTCATAACGCCTTTTGTACAGGGCACATGGCAGTTCATGTCAGCGGCTCTCTTGAGGAACGCTCACAAAATGCACACACTTTCCGACGATATCGAATCCTTCATCCACGTCATCGGATGGCTCATCATTCGACTTATTCCTTCCACCGAGCGCTTTCACTCCGGATTACGGGCTTACCGCATGAAGATGTTCGATGGTGCGGATTACCAAATAAAAGGACATATCTATGGTGGGCAGACGAAACAAATGGTCCTCGGTGCAGGGGCATATCCTGGTAGCCACTTCGAGTTCACACGACCAACTCCGCTCTCCTCCCTTCTGCGCACTCTCTGTAAACCATTCAAATCGTGGTATTCTTGGAATCCCCCAGATGAAGACCAATTCAAGATGACCCCCTTGGAAGATGAAGATGAATTAACATTAGCGTGCCGGCGGATTGAGATCAAAGAGTATGATCAAGCCGTGGAACGCCTCAAGTCCTCGACATGGTTCATCGACACCATTGGGGCTGCTTTGGCCGAAGCTGGTTGGCCGGAGGACGACGGGGCTGACGAAACTGTTTACCCACCTTCCACAGGGTTGATAACGGAGTTCCATGAGCAACCGAGGACGAGCCGGCTGTTGACTTCACCGAGCCAGTTTGCCAACTCGACATGCTCATCAGGGGGTTCGACTCGGAAGCGTCGCGCATCGAGTCCGACTACCGAGCCCGGTGCAAAACGTCATCGTGGGTGCTAGTGCACCGCTCACGTCGAGCTCTCATACGACTACTTGATTTATCTCTATGTTATCGTTGCAATACTTATACCCCAACCTTCCGTATCATTTCCGAATGCGCCATCAACTAAGACACATGCCGAAGTGCATCCAGTGATATCAATAACACAACTCACCGCAATCAACTCCAAATGAGCCTATATCATAGTGGTATTTAGAGTCTGGACCTTAGACTGGGTCAGTAAACCTTCGACTCGCTGATGCCTGCATGTCCCGGCCATGTTTTGCCGTTCGTTCTACTTACTACTTATGCTTGAACTCTTTTTCTTATGTATATCAACTTACTCCTATGCTCGCTCGAAGGGTGAACGGCTGTCTCCATCGCTTGGGTCTATCTCGGGGAGACCATGACTGGTGCTCGTCGTACATGCTCGGATAAGACAAGCTCTTCAAGTCTCGAGGCCGGGCCGATTTCCGGACGGACGAACGAACATTATGCGGCCCCAGATTTTCTGATAAGGCCTAGTATAATGGAAGTTATCTCTAGTGCGTTATTTTATAAGGACCTTGAAACGAGTTGCAACGGACTTGTAAACTAGCACTTAGTACTAGTAGATGGTCTACTACAAAGTTGTTGAGTAACATTGATATTGATCAATCGATCACATTCGCCATGTCACAAAAATGGACATGGTTGTCGTTTTGACATCGACATTCTGTGCATAGTACCATCCTGCCGACCTCATATCCATCCTATCGCCGTCCCCTTTCGAACTCGCCACTCACCTTCGTTTCTGTGCTTCCTACAATGTCCACATGTGCCAAAGACTCGAGTGGTGACACTCGTCTTTACACACCCTGCTCGAGCCTCACAGCTGAGCTCGTCAAAACATGCACATTTTGTGGTGAATTCTGTGCCGCATGCTGCTTCCACAAAAGAATCGTGTGTCACCATCGTCTCATCGTGTACACGGATGGTTCTTGCACCGATAACGGCAAGGCAGGTGCAGTCTCGGGTCTTGGTATTGCGTTCGGCGTCTCGAAGGGAGATCTAGCCGATGAAGATTCAGGACGTCATCAGTTTTCTATCCCTGTGGATGATAGGATTGATTCGGGAGGGAATAGGACGAGTCAACGCGCTGAACTTCTCGCGGCTCTTCATGGACTGCGGAAGGTCTGTGATTACAAGGCATCAAATCTCGCGGACAAAGCCGCCCATCGGCGAACGCATCACCTTCGGGAATCAGAGCAGTCGGAGATCGTCATCACAACGGACTCGGAGTATGTGGTCAAAGGGATGACGGAGTGGTTACCCACCTGGAAGGTGAGTAAAATTGCTTTTTGTCCATCTTGGAATGTCCTCGTTGTCGATGAAAAAATTGATGATGAACTCGGACGCTCGATCTGTACTCTCGAAAGAGAAACAATTTTCGGAACGCGAACGGTCGACGTCCGTCGAATATCGATCTTTTCCGCAGCTTGGACGAAGAGGTCGAAAGACGAGAGCGTGAGCATGATATCAAAGTCAAGTTTTGGCATGTCTACAGAGAATACAACACCATCGCTGATGGGCTCGCCAAACGCGGCTCATCCATCGCCGCTCGTGCCGAAGATGATGGTGGCGTCGAGGCCATCACAGCCTTGCTACAGGTTGTACATGTATTGTAATGTGGTTTGGGTCTCGGTCACGGATGCAAATTCGGTAGGTTTATTGGTTTTATTCCCAGCAGTGACGTTTGACTGCTGACTGAACGCTCAGAACAGAGTATTCGCGATGGCAGCCTTCGGCACAGCGTGTGCAGGCTTCACTAAATTGCGTTCTGTAGGCGCAATTTGTTGAGGGTGCAATGTATTCGTTTTTGCCTATGTATCAGATATCTTGCTCGCAGACGTCCTTTGCGTTCGTTTATATTCCAAGCTGTCGGCAACCAAGGCTGTCTTCAGTATTTGGTGAGTTATCTGAAAGGCTCAACTACTTAAGGCTTCTTCCTAAAGGGACTCCACCGTATTACCCTCTTCACATCCCCATAAGCGTACGTCGGACACCACGCATTACCAGAACGTGAAATCTAGCATCGATCACCAACTTCCCAACCTACAACCCCTCCCCCCGTTGAACACCCTTCTGCGAAGCCATCCGGCGGCTTCGGCTGCCGCCGCCTCCATCACGCATATGGTGCCTCACTGCAGAATTCTCTTTTTTTATTTTTATTTTTACCTCCGCATGCTCCTAGAGCTTATGGGAAGATGCACCCGGGACTTCTCCGATCTCTGTAGCTCGCCTTTCACACCGACCTTGGCCGCTCATTCGAGCTCGACAACCACCCCGACGACGACCAGATTTTGATGGCCCTTAGAAAGATGAGCGACCTTGTGGGCTACGACATGCATAACCTTTGCTTTGCAACACTCTGCTTATGACACCAAGTCAGATACAAGGGGGAATCCAGGTGAAGCCAGTGTGAAGTCGTACCACCTGGTCGCAGCCATGCAATTCATTTTGATTCCGGTCCGTGTCAGTGATCGGGACCATGTGGGCTGTCGAGGATGAACACACGAATCAAATAACGTCGACAGATGTCAGCGTGGTGGATGAATCCGCTCGCCTGGATTACTACACACTTTGGGGAGTTCGCATTGCGTAAGAGACGGTCAGACGTCGACACTGAGTCAAGACACTTCTGGTTTGATCAGCGCCACCTTTTTTACACAGGATGTCAGGAACGTGAACTGTGTGAATGCTTCCTTGTTTGAATGTACAGTCACAGCCAACAGAAGCGCATTGTTTCAACCTATGCTTGTGTACCCTGGTATCTGAAACATTACAATTCGCAGTCAAAGTTCATTGGGAGTCGATGGGTTTCCATGAGTCCCCCATCTCTTCGGCGAGATGGATGGGACTCATTCGTCTGCATAATTGCAGTTTCCCAGCTCCTGACAATGGATCCCAGGCGCCACGGGGCGAAGGGGAGCCAATGAAGCAGGTCGTGAGGGAGCCGATTCTCACCCGCCGTTAATTGCGGGGCCCGATTCGAGACAACCTCAGCCAAGAGCGGTGATCTCGATGTAAGGTTGTGTACAAGGTGGGTAATTGATGAATCGAGCATAGCTAAGCATTTGCCTGCATTTGCTTGTTCATTTCAATTGTCCTCCATGAACCCTTTGACACTGACAGGCATATTGACAGCAGATGGCATCACCCCCTGTCACATCCGCCGATGTCAAATCCCCAGTAATCTCCACCGATTTCCCCCGCCGTGATGTTGCCTGATCGGTGCCCGCCTTGCGCGTAGTTTTCAGTGCGAGTAATCATTCGACCTCGCTCCCGAGATTACGACCTAGCCGCGAGCCCCACCTGTTTCATTCATGAGAGTGATCATACGTACTTCTCTTCGGCAGATGGCTCATCCCAATAGGTCAATAGGGTTCCTCAATTGCAAAATGGACAAGCTCGACACCGAGTTGGTTTCATCGCTATGATCGTATTTGACGACAAGGGGATGTTCGTCAGATCTTCGAATGATACACGTGTCGTGGCACGTTCAAAGTTCAGATACATACGTGTTCCATTCGATTCCGTGCCTATGGTTCTCTCGTCCACCGCGCATCCCCTGTCAACACGGCGAGAACGTGTCATCTCTATTGCAAATGCAACGAGAAGAATAGAAGGAGACATGGAAAGATACCCATTGTTTGGAAAGAAGGAACGACAACCTGACCTTGGCACTTTCCTCGAGGTTGAAAGAGGGGCGATATCGCGCAATCCTCACGCCACGAACGATGTACCGTGTAAACCTAGTCCTATCGATTTGGCAAGTAGAGCGACACGTGAAGGGTGGATAGTATGGCGTTCGTGGTAGGTGTTCCCATGCTAGGCTTGTTTTCGTTCTAGAAGACATCCTCGTGTATGTTCGGAATATGGGATGGGAAGGTTGAGGCGATCAGCGTGAGTGTGTGTAGTATGTACCCGTGTCCTCCCGACTCCCGAGGGGGTTCCCGGTTGTACGGATTGGGAACGAGCTTGTATCTAAATCAAGACCTTGAGTGGGTCGTGGAGTAGTCCGAAAATAATCCCTGGGACGACTCGGAGGATGGTTGGACGAGTTTGATCGGAATGTCTCGTTCATCGAAGCGGGTCACACCGGGTAAGTGACCAGCACTCGTAGTAAACACAGGGGCTATTTGCGTTTCCAGGGACCTGCAAGGGTGTATTATAGGCGCTGTACTTGGCGTCCTTCGAATTCTCCAGGAACGACTAATCTGACGGGACTTGTCTGTGAAAGAGCCAATGCCATCCCACCTATATGAATCGGGTGTTCCATCAGCCCCCCACTGCCAGCCCTCAGCAGTTTTGAAATCGAGGGTAGGTACCCGGACCCACATACCCAGTCAACCGATGTCAGCAGACCACAACTAGTACTACCGATCACAAGCATTGAGCTGCTTCGGGCCTCGTTGGCTGTATCTGTTGATATACGTTTGATGAGATCGTGACCCAATGGCCTAGTAAAATCCACCACCGGTATTGAGAACTGGCCTGACCTATTTTTGTCGTCATCCAAAGCATAAGGATATAGTTGTGGGATGCATCCTGAGATGCATCATACATAAGTGTACTGTGCACTGTGATGCTGGTAGCTTGTGCTTGTCCATTCCGCTGCCAAGCAATACTAATAATCTGAAACTATCCCCGGCCCCCTAGTTTAACAACCAGACGTGAGCGTAACCAGATGTCACCTCAGGACGGTTGTGGTTTGCGCCATTCGCGCGGAGCTTATTCCTGACAGACGCACAGGAAAAACCTGGTAAAGTATCGCGTTTCGAGGCCTGGCGCCAGCTATCGTTGGGCCTAGTCGAGATGAATGACTCGTGTCGGCAATGACTCGGCCTTTCTTGGATTCAATGGAGACCAGCTTGAGACCAGCCATATCGATTGCTTCGTGCTGCTGTGAAGTTGTCCATTCAGAGATCCCGTAATGAAGCTTAATGAAGATGCAATCGAGGGGCTCGGGCGCAGAAGCCGGGGAAGTTCACAACGCCTTGCTAACCTTGTTCCCCATGCCCGTGGAGTGAGGTACATGGTTTTGGCGTGATTACTTACCGCAAACAGACAACCGTGCGTCCAAATTGCTGTCATGACTTTATAATGCAGTCGACAGCGGCCCCCTTTAGGCTCCAACACGATCCGTTCTCTCGAGTTTCTACGCCGTCGAATAGACGGTTTGTAGCGCCACCGGCGGGCTACTTTGTGAGCTGGCAAGAAGATGGTTAGCTCGAGTTCTATCGGGTGCAATGGGGCCGAGTCAGCGAAGATTCAGGAACGAAGACACTCAGGAGAGAGTCTGGGGTGATTGCCCGATATGGTCAATGACTCGGCAAGTGCCGATCGGGCCGAAAGAACAGACTCCTTGATGCGAAGTCGTTGACCTGGACTAATACTTATTCCAGCTTTTTCTGTCTTGTGTTCTTTCGATTTTTCGACCTCGACAGGCTCTTCAACGATGCCGCACGACGAGCAGGAAAAGCCTTCAACCTCCATCCTAAAAGAGCGCAGATTCAAGCTCAGTAGGTAAGTGCGGCAGTTCCTTTGCCTTACTCCGAGTCTGACCTTCTTCTAGAGCGTGCGATCGCTGTCGGTAAGCAGGTCCGAAATCGCTGCATACCTCGGCGCTGATTATCCACGTTAATGCAATGCGTGCAGACGAAGGAGGATCAAATGCGATGAAGGACATCCCTGCCAGGCTTGCTTAACTGCTAACTCACCCTGTACTTTCGAAGAACCGGGGAAGCGCACCCATCCCCATAAATCAAAGTATGTACACACAGGCACCATTGTTGACACGCGATATTAACATATCTCAGGCGGACTGCTACGCTCGAGGATAGGATGCACCAGCTTGAGACCCTGATTCAAGCTATCCCTCCAGCTGTCTTCGCTGCCGGTGGCCTGAGCCCACCGCAACATCACGCGGCGGACCCCAGTCTCCCAAGCCCTTTATCCGCATTTGCCTCCGTGAACCACACCTTTCCCTCTGGCGTTCCTCCCCCATCGCTCCATGTTTTCCCACTTACAAATCCATCGACACACTTTACAGGCCAGCCACTGAGGGGTTCTCCAAGACAAGAAAGCCCCAATACAGCATTTCGTTCCATGCTGGGGCGGTCTCGGTCTGAATCTGAACCGGCCACTGAAGAGACCTCCCGTATGTACGCATCATATCTCTACTTCGATGACGAAGGGTACACGCGATGGCAGGGAGAGACGTCTGGTCTTCCTCTCCTCGATCTCATGGTAGAGAACCATACCCCAATCAAGTCCGAAACAGAAAAGAGTACCCCTGACCCCAACTGGGCCAGTAAACAATCCTCCGCCTCTAATGCTACATGGTTCCCAAATCGAACGCCAAGGCGAACTGACGTCAATCCCGAAACGTTATGGCGACTTATAACTTCGTATATTGTTCCAGAACTGATGGACAGGTGATTTCTTCCTTGTTTGCCTTACCTTTAGCTGCTTCTAATCACGCTTTATTATCAGCTTGGTGCAGTGCTACTTGTGCACGTCATACTATCTTCTCCCATTTTTGCACGTTCCCACATTTCTGGCGGTTAGTAGAGTTTGCTCCATTCCTTTCTGTGGCTCATCTTTCGCAATTAGGATTACGGAAACCCTCGAAAATGGGCAGAACCTGGTTTCGCCGCCTTCATTGTCGCTATTTGTTGTCTTGCCTCGCGTCACATCGATGATCCACGTGTTCGGTCAGACCCCAAGGAGGGAATCACTGCTGGCACCCAATGGTTCGAGCTATTCGGCCGTCTCCGCACCCTTCCTATAGCAGATCGCCCCACGGTGTACACCATCCAAGCCGACCTCATCGCTGCTGTCTACGCTGTAGGACTCGGAAAGCTCTCCAAAGCTGCCGCGCTCTTATCAGAAGCCATCACGGTATCAATCGATGCTGGTCTCCATCGTTCGGCCGACACGTATGATCTTTTTGATCCCATCGAAGATGAAGTTCGCAAGCGCACCTTTTGGTGCGTGTACCTTTGGGACAAGCAGCTATCGGCCCACTTTGGAAGACCGCCGATGATTCGTCTCAAGGATTGCGATATCGGGGAACCCACCATTGTTGATGACGAGTTCGTGACCCGTGACGGGATGCTAGCTCAGCCTCCTGGGACAGAGAGCCGACTGAGCGCATTTGTCGCGGCACTTCGAATCATGGTCGTCATGGAGTCCGTATTGGACACTCCGCCACCGCGCCATCGGACAGGCGACTCTTCTCCTTTCTTGTTGCGTGCAGCTGGCGTGCTATCCGGTCACATGCGACCAAAGGATCTGCTTGAAGAAGAAGGGCTACTGGACGAAATCCGCCGATCAATACCACCGTACTGGGCGCACACGTCTGAGACATTGGCTAGCGATGATGTCATACGTGTAACCCAAGCCGTGCGGCTCCACTGCGCCGAACACTTCGTCAGGATGATGATCCACAGGCACCGGTTTTCCAATTTCGTTGCGGAGAGGGCGTATACTGGCTCGACGGACGAGGAACCGGGCGACATTGAGCAAGAGGCAATGACTGCTGCACACGCGTCTGCGTTGCAGATAATCTCTTCTCATATGCAGGTCGCAGCCAAGGGATTGATGACCTATTGTGAGTCTTGATTTGCTTTGTGTGACATGTTTCACCTTAACCGATCGTCATTTTTAGATGGCGTGCATGTGATCCATCAACTTACCCAAGCTGGGCGCACCCTCGTAGCCATCTTGATCAACTGCAAGAGTGAGAAATTTCAGCAGTTGATACAACCTGCCCTTGAGGCACTGCGGTCATGTGTTGGACTCTTGAGACGGTTCAGTGGGAGATATGTGTGTGGTCAACGGTCAGGGGATCTGATGGAAGAGTTTTGTCGCAGTGAGTGGTTTCATTCTTTGATCGCCGCCATCCGTGGCTTACTCGCGTGTTTCAGTTACCCAAATACCACTCGAAACTTCTCGGCCAGACTCCCAGGAACAGAACACACGGCCTCCATGGATCAGGCCCGTCCGCAAAAAGACTCCCAGCGTGGCGAGAACTGGTGGCAGCGATGGTAGTTCTCACCACAGTAGCCCAGAAGCCTTCTCGCCATCCGAGTTCTTCGTTGATCCTTCCGCTAGCCTGGCCCAATCCGTTGGTCAGGCATTCGCAACCTCATCTAGCCAGTATACTCTCGACACCGCGCGTCGCTCATCACTTTCGTTACCTTCCTTCCTCGACGGATCCACCACTATGGACATGGATCCAAACGTGTACCTGTCATCACCAGGGGAGGTGATGAGCATGTTTAACGAGAATTCGGTGGACGTTTCATCGATATTCGCATCTGATTTTACTATGGGACAACACCCCACCGATTCAAGTGATAGCCTGTATGGACATATGTCCAATGGAGGCAGTCTGGTCGCATCGCCTTGAAAATATCATTGCAGAGCGCAATGTCAACGCGTGTATGGTCATCCGTCTTGTACGACTATTCGCGAGGATGTATTCCTCCTTATATTTTTCTATCGCTTTTTGTATCGACTTGCACCTGTAATCCTAATATGAGTTTTTGGGTCGCTCACACTTTCGTGTTGTCCAGGCCATCGTCGCCGACGACATTCTTTTCAACTGAATACTCTCCCAGGTCACGTGATCGCAAAATTGGTGGATCTTCCTCGACGTCGAATCTTACCAGCATGATCTTCGCGCGTGGATCCAGTCCAGGACGGAGAATTTGGACTTTACGAACAACTAATTGCACTAACCAAACTTCCTTCACTCGTTTCTTTTCGTAGGTGATCGTTTGACGGCCGGCGGGATACTGTTCACGTCAACAAGTGCGCCGAAATGGGTAGCTCTCAAATGGGACGCGTCCTCGTGCTCGCGACCTTGATTGCCAGTTGTCAGTCGAGTGCGACAGAGCCATGGTTACACGAGACGAAGCGTACGCCTGGGGGTATCCATGTCCCTATCGTCCGACGACTGGCATCCAGGCAAACCCGACGCGCCGTTACCACTGGGTTCATCGGGCTCGGAGACTTCATGGACGTGTAAGCGTCCATCTCGATCCGTCCTCCTCTATTTCTGCTCGCTGATTCGGTTTGTTCATCAGGACTTATAACGTCCAGGTACAGATCGGCGAAACCCATCTACCGCTCGTGTTAGGTATGCGTCTCCGCATCTCGCGATCGTTGACCCGAACCATGGTCTTTGAGTAAGTCGCTGACTTCTCTGTTTGGAAGACACTGGATCCTCCGATCTATGGGTGTTTTCGACGGCGTGTCAGGGAACATGTAGCTTGAAGGCGAGCAAAATACCGTTGTACCCACTCAAGAGTTTCCGTCCCGCCAATGTGAACGTGACGCTGAGGTATGGGGACTCGATGACGGGAACGCATGCGATGGGGCCTATCGGATCGGATTCTGTTTCGTTGGCTGGCGTTGGGTTGAAGGATCAGTATTTCGCGGCTATCAGTAACACGAATACGTCTGTCGCTGAGACGGGATCGGCGGGCATATTCGGGTTGGGTTTCCCTATCAACAGGTGTGTTCGACGTTATTTGATGGAACCCTTGGTTGGCGTTGATGTCGTTCCCAAGTGCTGTATGGACCGAGCTATACTTGAATCAGCATCGTCAAACGAGCTCGGTAGCACATCGTGACCTCCCTTTCGAAGCCATCGATGCCGCCTCTCGTTTTCCTGATCAACTCAAGAATTTGGCCACGCGCTGGTTCTGGTTAACGGGGGATGATGAAACCGACGACGGAGTCGCTCTAGGTGCATATTCGAAGGGTCGGGTAGCAACCACATCTGAACTTCAATCGTCGTTTGCGACCAACGCCCCGCTAATCCCGCGTCTCGTTGCTCAGGGGGTGTTGGACTCTCCTATGTTCTCCGTGACCCTTCAACGGGACACGATCGAGATCGGTGGGAACGAAGGGATGTTGTCCATTGGAGCCCTTCCACCATCTGTGACGAGCGAAAGTTTGACCTGGGTAGGAGTCCGCGGGTATCCGCCAGCTCAGGGTGGGTTGAGTCCACCATCGGACGCTCCTGGAGAGGTTTGTGTGGTTGGGCCAACGCATATATCGTGTTACTCACCTCGTGCTTTAACGTTAGGTATACCCGATAGCATGGGAGATACCGCTGGACGACGTTTGGTTTGATGGAGTGAAGCTACCCAGGTCCCAACTTTCCGCTCCAAATATCACACTTTCAGCTCTCATCGACACGGTCAGTCGAGGAACTATATGTTGGTCGAGCGTTAACGTTCATCACATCAACAGGGAAACTCACTCATTCGCGGGCCTTCGGACGTCATCGCTCACATCCTCACCATGCTTGGAGGGCCTCGATTCGCCTGTTCACCACCACACTCGCTAGAGTTCGAAATCGGTGGTAAATTCTTCCCGGTCGATCCTCGCGATTTCATCAGTGAGGTTCATCCGAGGGATCCTGACCTTTGTATTGCGAACTTGGCCCCAACTGACATACCTGTCGGGGGTGGGTCTGGGTACCTCTTTAGCTGGAACTTGGGGGATCCATTCCTGAAGAGGTGGGTTTTATCCATCGCGATGAATTCATATGGGGTATGCACGTTGCGTATCATATAAATGCGGGTGGCTGCCCTAACGAGCATGTGGATTCGGGAAAGTAAAGCTCAGCGGGCTCTACCCCAGGATCAGGGTGATCCGTCCCCAATTTGGATATGAACTACCCAAGACGACGTGGTGTTGACCATGGGCGGAACGCCTGCATTCACCTGATGGAGCCTTCGGCCATCCGACCCGGAAATGAATTATTCGATGCAGCTACTGACCCTTGGCTTGATTTGATCTCAGCGTCCTGGCCGCATTTCACTACGGATCGCTCGTACGACCGTCCCAGAATCCTCCACGAATTGGGTTGCTCTCGACAGTCGACCCCAACGCGGCTGGTAAGCAGCTATGTGACGACAAACACAAGGCGCAGAGTCTACACGATGGTTATCCCAGTATGTCGTTCATCATCTTGGCGCTTTCGGGACTCCGTTCTTGACATGTGTTTTTTTCGCGTACGTTAGTGATCATCGAACCTGCCCCTGCCTCGCTTCCCCCTGCACTAGGGACTGGCATCGGTGGTGTCCCGCTCGCAGCCATACCTACTGCCACACAGAGCGGAGCGACGCGGTTAAGTGGAGGGCTGACTGATCAGGTGAATGGCGTTCGAGACGATGTTAGACTTCATATGGGCATTTGGACTGCGTTGGCTGGGCTAGGGGCGTGGGTGGCATGGAGGGTGTTGGAATGACCTTTTGACGGATTTTTAGCACCTGATTCGGAAGGGCGTGCTTGGGTGTATTGTTTTTTTATCTATGGCGAAATACCCCCCTAGATTTTGTAGCGATATTTAGATTTGTACTATGGGCAGGGCCGTCTGCGACGTCATATCGTGGGGTGGCGTGGGGCTGCCCTCACACCTATAGACATACAGTATCGTATTATACGAGCACTCAATCTTTCCAGGATGCCCCGACTCGGTTCACGCCAAAGGAGGTTTTGAGCGGACAATATTCTACTAATATAATCGTGGTTGCAAAGTCCAGTAGCATCAACTATCATAACACAATTGTTCAATATGTAGGTAAGGTCCGCTTGAAACGAGCGACATGCGAAGTATGTGCGAGGTCTAGACCACAATTATTAGACATCAGTACCTAGTGGAAGAGAACTGGGAGTGTCGACTATCCAGTGCGATTCTTCTTCGACTTGTTCTTCCGACATATCTTGTGCAAGTGATGACCGGAGGCTGAGAATCAGCCGACATCCTATCAGTGCCTCTGCCGAGGCTGGCCATCCTTCGGACACCTGCGTCCATCGAACCTGATGTCGGGCAGGATCAGCGAGTCCAACATAAAGGCAATGACAGCGTGAGCTACACACCCCGAGGCGCAGCCAAATAGCGATATTAAGGATGCATGCTAGCAGGATGCTATATATCACGTAAAGATGAATAACTCAGTTCAACAACACGAGCATGGGTTTTCGATGACAGGAACTTACCAGAAAAAATAGCCTGCATTACCCTGCACGAGGACTCTCGCGATATACGATCCGTCGAACCGCTTGGCATAGAACCCACAGATCAACCCTTTGAGACCAAACCATAATGCGAGCAGACATAGCATCCCGTCATAGATAATCACGGGAATCCAAAAGATGTAAAGTTGATAGAATGCTGGGGCGTGTACCTCAGCACAGATGTATAGTCCTGGTAGGATTTGATTGATATCTTCGTCCCCAAATTAGCCTGTCAGGCGCTGAAAGCGCTTACATCGAAAATGGGGCACACCTTGCGAATTTGCACCAAGGAGACCCATGATCGCTCCCATTGCTGAGATCTCGCAAAGGTACCCGAATACCATAAACACGAGGAGCTTCTTCGATTGTTGATACAAGGCATATAATCGAAGCTGGAGTATCACTGGAGTAAATTAGTAAGATGTGGAGTGAATACTTGATGTTGGACGGATTGTACCGACACTGGATCAAAAGCAGCACAAAAATACCGGGCCATGATTGGATGAAGAAGTATACCCTACCTTGAGAAGAGTAAGACAAAGCATCGATTATATGGCAGACTATACTTACAGCTATGATGACGATCATCAAGTTGCGATATCATTAGTGTAATCGAGCTTGAGACGGCGAGAATGCAACATACAACTGTCTTGCTGTTAATTCGGGGATCATGGAAGTGAAGAGAAAGGCACCTACATTCGGAGTGTCGACTCCGGGCACGACGAATGCTATGTAATAATTGGAACTTGAATGGAGTAGAAGACAAGAGTCACGGACCAGCGATATTCAGACTGGGTGCTGATCAGTCTACAAGACAAGCCGATCCTCCGAGTCAGATACTCACATAGCGAGGGCATCACCAATGTAGCGTATCTGAAGTGCATGTTTCCAGTGAAGGCAGAATCTCTTCCAAGAACATTTGACATACGATGAGGTAGCAGATACTTCCGAATGCGAAGTTGTAGTTCTACGATAAAAAAAAGATCATGAGCATTGCTATACAATCGACGATGCCATCAGACCCTCGGGCTTACCCAAACATAATCAACCTAGCAATCGATGAAATCGTGAATTTCATTGAGCCATTAACAGTAGGGAACTCTACTATACCTCTCTCTCAAATGTGAGAACTGAACACAGTTAGCGGGACACGATGGTCAGGGAAACTATTCTCACCATGATCGTACAAAACAAGGGTTGAGCTAGCTACTGCGAGGAATCTTAACGCAACCGCGGATGTGAGAGAGAACGGACTAGCCTTGGCATGTTCGAATTAGAGAGATGACGTAGGCCGACTGGACATAGTCAGCGTCGGAGACCTGCCAGGAAGACATGGTGTCAGATACTACAACACACGGGTCGGACTGAGGTGCGCGGCCACGACTTCACCTGCAGGCTATACAGCAGTGGATATAAGACGGGCACGGGATGACCGAAACCGCCCATCTCACTGAGGCTCCATTCGTCCGACGTAAATTTGGCAGTTTGAAGTCCACCACCAGACTACCCGGGTTCAACATTCCCTGTAACTCCGAGTCTGAGATTACGTAGTACGAGCAAGATTATTACCATCTTCACACACGCGCCTATCACTGACATCTTGTATCAGCTCGGGATTGAAACGAACATTGGTTGGAACACATCCAGGTGTGCTCAACCTTTCGAATGATGCAGTAAAGCAGAGTAAAGCATTGGAACACGCTTACAAGACCAGTGGTGAAGGAGAAGTGGCTTTAAGCCCAAAATATCAGGTGAAAAGATTACATTCATCATGTAACTTGCTTCATGTACAGACGGAAATCTAGTGCTGGTCTCGACGACCAACGCTGCCAATGTCACACTTTGGCTGGGAGGTCACAGGGTCACACAGGTGACATGTCTCTCCGGAATAGCAGGGGAGCTTCAGGGAGAGCTCGACGTGAGCGGTGCACTAGCACCCACGACGACGTTTTGCACTCGGCTCGGGAGTCGGACTGGCTGCGCGACGCTTCCGAGCCGAACCCGCTGATGAACCTTGCGAGTTGGCAAACTGGTTCTGTGAAGTCAGCAGCCGGTTCGTGCTCGGTTGCTCCTGCACCTCCGTCATCAACTCTGTGGAAGATGGGTAAACAGTTTCGTCAGCCCCGTCGTCCTCCGGCCAATCAGCTTCGGCCAAAGCATCCCCAATGGCGTCGATGAACCATGTCGAAGACTTGAGACATTCCATGACTTCATCATAGTCTTTGATCATAAACTTCAGGGACCATAATGTTTGTTCATCGTGCGAGTTCCTTGCGGGCTCCGTCAGCTTGAATCGGTCTTCATCTGTAGGGGGAGGTCGGTAGAATATTCGGAATGGTTGACGGAGAGTCGACAAAAGATCAGACAGCGGGGTGGGTTGCGTGAACTCGAAGTCGTCAGCAGGATACATCCCTCTACCGAGTACCATTGCTTTCCTCCCACCATAGATATGTGCTTTTGCTTGGTAATCCGCACCACCGAACATCTCCATACAATAGTAAGCCCGATCTTCGGGGCAAAGTTCCTCGGTGGAAGGAACAAGTCGAAGGATGAGCCATCCGATAACGTGGATGAACGATTCAATATCGTCAGAGAGTGTGTGCATCTTGCGAGCATCCCTCAGGAGAGCCGCTGACATGAACTGCATTGTGCCCTGTACATTATAGGGCAACGTGAGCATGCAAACACCCGACTTCGACCAGCTCAAATGGACTTACTGCACGATCATATTGTTGGGCTCCGACTTCGTCAAGCACCTTCCCCAGTTCCCAGTCGATCAACAAGCCATGGTCATCAGCTGTAATGAGGATGTTGCCAGCGCTGATGTCTCGATGCAGGATCAACACGATCTCGTACGCATACCAATGAGCTGATCGTGCGCACATCAGCGAAACTCCAATTCCAAGAGGAATATCGCAAACGCACCTTGCATGGCATCATAGATAGCTTGAACGAGTTCTTTGGTGCATTTGAACGTGGTGAGCGGACGTCCGACGACGCCGGGCACAAGCCTGTAATGTTGGAAGGGCTTCACCGTGACGGTGACGCCCAACCAGTCGGCGTCACGGAAGTCCTGTGTTTGCGTCATGCCTCCTGGTAGATCACCTCCAGCGACGTGCTTCGGGATGTTGGTCGTCTTGTTCTCGTGGAGCAACTCATATATCTCGTGTTCGCACATCATCTTCAAGTTGGTGTTTAAATCGTTCGAGAGGAAAAGCCACGTGTCCTTCAAGTACACAACGCCTTGTCTCTCCCATGGAGATGCTTCCTCTGAGCTATGAGGAATCCCGGGCTCAACATGAGTGGTAACATCCTCACACTGCAGTCCTTGGTGCGGAATGAAAAATATAGGAAGGCCGCGTGTACAACGAGCGACCAGCGGGTCCGAGGAGGGTGGTGGGAAAGGGCCGTAGCCGCGACCCTTCCCGGACAGGCCGGGTAGATCATACTCCAATGGAGTCTCTGCGCCGTCGAGGGTGAGCCCGTTCCTAACACGCCGAGCGACATCTGAGGTAGGGTCGGGTGGCCGAACTGACATGTCGTAACCGCGTTGGGCATCTGAGAGATGAG
>JBBPTG010000141.1:0-64344 GCA_038093975.1 Chalciporus piperatus
GCATCATAACATACCCTCAGGGTCCATGGTGAAATTGTTGGAGCGTTGATAAGATTGGGTTGATGGTAATGGTAGACGGTGGCGGTGTGTCGCCTGATTTGGGAGTCGGTTACCTGCCAGAACTTCAATTGGACGCAGGTGTCACCCTCCACGAAATGTTGACCTGCGCCAGGAATCGGGTAGCCTTGACTTCCGCTCGGCGTGCATTTCATTCTGCAGTCCAAAGACGAAGAGAGTTATTTGATCCAGCTACGGTAGAACGGATTTCGGAACAAGTCGATGTCTGCATCGTCGGAGCAGGTCCTGCCGGTCTCAGTGCCGCCATCCGTCTCAAACAACTCGAGCAGGAGAGAGGCAAAGAGTTCCGAGTCGTCGTCCTCGAAAAGGGTGGAGAAGTCGGTGCGTCGAAACGCCCCCCCTCCATGTCATGTCATCTCATTCGAGCCGCGTTCGTGTGTATTTAGGCTCTCATGTTCTCTCTGGCGCTGTCATCGAACCCCGCGCTCTCAACGAGCTACTTCCAGACTGGGCCGCGCGGGACGATCACCCTCTCAAACAACCCGCGACGTCCTCGACCATGCGATTCCTTGCCAAGTCGTTCTCCTTCCCTATCCCGCACCCACCACAAATGTCAAACGACGGCAACTACATCACATCGCTGTCGCAGTTCACCGCATGGCTTGCAACTATCGCTGAAGAGCTCGGCGTCGAAGTATATCCTGGCTTTGCTGGCGCCGGCATCGTCTACGGCGATGACGGCAATGGCGTTTCGGGCGTCCGGACCAACGAAGTCGGTTTAGACAAGCAAGGCCGTATGAAGGAGACGTTCGAACCCGGCATGGAGTTCCGCGCAAAGGTCACACTCATCGCCGAGGGCGCACACGGCTCTTTGTCCAAGGAACTGATCAACAAGTTCGACCTACGTAAAGACGCAGACCCGCAAACGTACGGAATAGGTCTCAAAGAAGTCTGGCGAGTCGACCCGAGTCAATACAGACCGGGCGAAGTCATTCACACGTTGGGTTACCCGCTGGACTACCTTACTTACGGGGGAGGATGGGTCTATCACATGGCAGACGGACTCGTCAGTCTTGGTCTGGTCATCGGCCTAGATTATGCGAACCCATATCTTAGCCCATATAAAGAACTCCAGGTGAGAGAGTCCTCATTAACCTTGGCTTGACTGGGGGGCTGACTCCAATCTGACACGGGGATATATATAGCGTATGAAACACCACCCTTATTTCGCTCAACTCCTTTCTGGCTCGTCCACTCGCATTGCCTATGGTGCCCGCTCGCTGAACGAAGGCGGCTTACAATCCGTCCCCAAACTCGACTTCCCCGGTGGTGCTCTCATCGGTTGTTCCGCGGGCTTCGTCAACATCGCCAAGATCAAAGGTACCCACAACGCCATGAAGACCGGCATGCTCGCCGCAGAGGCCGCAGCAAACGTTCTCGCCCCATCACCGTCATCATCATCATCATCATCCGAAACCGCGCCAGACGCATCGAGCGACATGAGCGCGTACGACACCTCGGTCCGCGATAGCTGGGTATGGCAAGACCTCCACGAAGTCCGCAACATGCGCGCGAGCTTCAACACCTCGCTGGGGATCTGGGGCGGTATGCTTTACTCTGGCATCGACTCGCTCGTCCTCAAGGGTCGCACGCCTTGGACGTTCCGCAATAAGAGCAGGTCGACGGATGCAGCGCATACGCATACGCAGACCATGAGCCGGTTCAAGCCGATCGCGTATCCAGCGCCTCAACCGCCACTGTCGACGGACCTGTTGACGTCTCTCGCGCTCACGGGTACGAACCATGCGGAAGATCAACCCGTTCATTTGCGCGTTCGCAAGGACGGCGTGGAGGATATGAGTGTGCGGAAGGAGCACGTCCGCAGGAACGTCGGTGAGTACGCGGGGTTACTCCAGCGAGCGTGTCCCGCAGGCGTGTACGAGTATGTCGAGGACGAGTCCAAGTCGGAGGAGGAGGAGGAGGAGGAAGAAGGATGGGACGGGAAGAAGTTGGTGATCAACTCGCAGGTATGTGTGTGTTGAGCTCTTTTTTTTTTTTTTTTTTTTGCGGTCTCGACCTGGCCTGATGATTGATGCATCGACTTAGAATTGCATCCATTGCAAGCTTTGCGATATCAAGGTGCCTACGCAGGACATCACATGGACGGTGCCTGAAGGTGGCGGCGGTCCAAAGTACAGTAAGTTTTTTTTTTTTTTTTTTGACTCTCGATGAGTGTCGTTCCTCGTGTTTCGGACTGATCTGACGCGTCGCCAGCTATCACTTAGCGTTGATCTGATATACTGTATGTCAACTACAATACTATCGTTCTATCGACTCTCTGCAAGCTCGTTGAGATATGACATCCAGTGAGCGGACCGATAGCTGAGAGGGGGGGTGCCAAAGGGCGCACCGAGGTCGAGGTCTCTTTTTCCGGGGACGTGACTATCTTTGCGAATGGCCCTCGTAAATCAAGAACGAGTCTCAGAGCCACACAATGCGGCTTCCTCCTCCGATGTGCGTCCCGAAGTGGGATTTCGAATCATCAGCGAGTATACCTTCCAGTTGGTTGAAGTATGTCAGGCTGCACTAACACGGTGGGTGATGTTCGTCCTCCAGCATGCGCACGAATGAACTCTTGAGATTGCGGGAGTTGTTACATTGAACACGAGCGTTGAATACATTGATATCTATATCGCTACAAATCGATTCTGGTTCACGTCATGGGTGGTGATATGGATATAATACAGTGGTTGGAAACGGAACGTGATCGTCAGACGAGGGTCTCCTCACTCGATGTGCGGAGGAGCTGGTAATCATTACGAGCGGGCGTCTGGGATGGAGCGGTCAGTAAATCAATCACAACAGCGACAGACTCGAGAACAAGGACGAACCAATTTTGAAAGCCACTGAAACTTGCCCGAGGTTCCCAGAGCGTACGAGCTCAGGCCAGGGTGATCCCGACTTCCTTCATGATCCGCGTCGTGGGGGAAGGTCTTCAACAAATCCCGAATGGGGCGGATAGTCGTGAGGCTAAAGGGTGGTTCGTTGTTGGGGAACGCCATCGTGCTGGCGCGGCAGAATATCACGTCAAAGGCACAAAGCCACACCAAGACCAGAGCGGTGGAACCAATGCCTGCTTCTACCCTACTGCATGAACACGCAGACACTCGAGTCAAGGTAATAAAAAAAAAAAACTTGCCAAAACCAACGAGAGTCTGAGTGCCCAAACCCACAATCTCCAGTGCGCACAGAATGGTGGACAGGAATCTATAGGAAGGTGATCGGCCGGCGAGACTTAGATGACATAAGAGGAGGCAGGTGGTGCCCAAGGTAACGATAGCTGCCATAGCCAAAAACCATATGCGGTCATCCAACCGATGAGAGAAGACCACCATGGGACTCTGAAATAGGATGTGGCAAAACAGGTATTGAAGAACCACGGTGACAGACTTTTGCTGTTTACGAAGTGAGACCTTGAACTGTTACAGTAAGTGGATGGGGTTGCTTACTGGTCTTACTGCCACCTCCACGTCCAAAGAATTTGGGACTGGCAGTGTGGTGACAACTTGAACTGAAGTTAGTGTCTCAGCCGGCGAGGAGTCAGAATCCGAGATCATGGCGTACCCTCAGGGTCCACGGTTGAATTATTAGGGATGTTGTTTAGAGCTGACATGATGCGGAAAGAGTGTTGATGGGGGCGAGAGGGGTTATAACCTCCTGAAGCGCTTATAAGAGCTCGTTGAACCGGCTTAGGTCAGCATTGCAGGCCCGTTCGGGCGCGAAAGCGGACGGTGGCGGTGTGTCGTTGAGAGGACGAGCGGAAGACTCGGAAGAGGAACGAGGTCGTCGCGAGTCCGGACGACCTGGAAAATGTACGAACAAATGTTTATCTCCCTCTCCGAACTCGAGTGGTACGAATTATTTGTGAGAGACTAGCGAATGAGTTCGGAGTGGAGGAGTCGGTTACCTGCCAGAACTTCCAACTTGTTCAAGTTGAAGCAGTGGACCGTTGGACTGATCACCGGTTGTCACCCTCCACGAAATGTTGATCTGCGGCAGGAATCGGGTAGCCTTGACTTCCGCTCGGCGTGCATTTCATTCTGCAGTCCCAAGACGAAGAGAGTTATTTGATCCAGGACATCACATGGATGCCAGTGGTGCCCGAACTTCTTGACAGTTACGTACTAGTAGTGTGACTGATGTCGTCCTCGTGTTCAGATTGACCTGACGCATCGCAGCCTGTCACTTAGCAACCGATCTGGTATACTGTATACCAACTACATACTATCGTCTATCGACTCTCTGCAAGCTCGTTGATCAGACTGACCAATTTTCTGATTCAGAATCAGATGTGGTCCAAGCGCGCGCACATCCCCTGATACATGGATTCAAGTTCAACGATCTCGATACAAAATTGCTACAGCCTGAATGACGTTCAAGTACGACATCTCATCTAGTACAACAGGCTCTCATCGAAGACGTGTACTCCGACTCGTACACAAGTTCCCCCCCCCCCCCTCACTCCCACACGCAGGTGACTACACGATCTGCACTTTCTTAACCGGGGTTACCGACTTCCACCTCTCTGTGAAACCAACGGACGTGGGTCAGATGTCGTTCACGCAATTGCACAAGTCGCTAGAAAAAGCAGACGATATACCTACGAAACCAAACAGCCCGGAACCTTGTACATCGTTCCCTTGACTCTGAGTCGCCGCAGCCGGCAGCGAGGGTTGATAGAACGAGTTTTGTCGAATGCGGTTCGCTTTCCAGTATCGACAACGTTGTTGGTCCGTCGTCGGGAGCTGACCCCCGGCCAGGTGGATCTGAGAGGAGGACGAGGACGCGAGTAAGTCTGGGTGCCGTCGTACAAATGGTTCCGGGGGAGAGCTACGTACCTTTGTCTTTGGAGTGGAACTTCCCAGGTCCGCGAGCTCAAAGACAAACTCTGTCGCGGGCCAGCGTATCCTGAACAGGTCGAACGGAATAGCGTGTTGGTTAATCGTTGTAACCAACCCATCATCCATCAACCACCATCCATCATGCTCGCGCGCGAGTCTATCAAACGGAGAGACTCACTCCAAAAACGTGGCGTTCTCTTCAGGAACGCGTATTTCCTTGACCTGCCATGCGACAGGATAGTCGCTCGGGAGCACGAGCGCGTCGTTGGATATGGATTTGATGGAGAGGTATTTGCCATATTTGAGGTTTCGAATCGAGTGTCCGGCTCCGAGGGGGTGAACTTCCCACTGGAAAGACGACGGTCAGGTCACGGGGTGGGATGTTGGACGTCGTTGACTCACCTTTTGAGTATCGATGTCCTTGGGTGGCATGCCTGAGTGAGTGAGTGAGGACCCGCAAGAGAGCACACTGGGATGGTGAGGGAAGCGAACGAACCTAGAACAGCGTGATCGCTGGTCATCTCCACCGCGGTCCCGCTCTGTCGATTGACGAACGAGTAGGTCCCGCGAGGGATCGCTGGTTTCTTTGGGACATCAGGGGCAGAACGAGGCGAAGTCGCCTGTCCAAAGCGAAACATTGATACAGACATGTTGCGAACGAGGAAATCGTCTGGAGGGAACGAGCAAGGCAGGAGCGATGACTCTTTGAGTTTTTGAATGCCAGAGAGACGGCCACTGCCTGCGCGATACAGCTTGGAGACATGCAGATTCCGCGTGTCGAACCCCCGAGAGGAGGTTCGTGTCCGGCAAGGCCATCAAGAGGCGATGGTTTCGATTCGTGCCCTACTACTTGTTATGAACATGCTTCGACTTCGAAATGCTGTGAGGAACGTGAGTTGCGTGTGTTTCCGAGTAGAATGCCACGCGGGAGAGCGGTGGGGTGTGTCTGCGATAAGGAATCCTGGGACGGCGTGTCGTCTGGCGTGAAAGATACTTGTATCCAACTCACGAGCGAGTTCGGTGAGTTGCTGACTTTGACTCCGCCAACATCAAACCATGCATTCAATGGCTGAGAGGTCACGATCACGTCCGGATAGAAAACTACTCACAGGATCGAACGTTCGAAATTGAACTCGGGTGAGGGATTTCATTTCGACTTACTGCTCAGCTGTTCGCGTCAATATCCGCGTAGAATGGAAACCCGCACAGGAGAGAGCATGATGTAGACTAAGCATACCTCTTCTGCAGTGCGAGAACGAACCTCGCATTGACAAAGGTAGCTTCTTATTGCCCTCTGAGCACTGCCTGTTTCAATTTCCAGTGCAGTGTGCGCGTCCAGCGGTAGATTATTGTCTTCGAACGGGCGGTGACTGGTGAACTTGAAGATCGGCAACACCACCGCTCTAATAAGCTAGTAAACGTTGGGTCGTGGTTTCAATATCCTCCTCAACACGATGTGGTACGACGGCCCGGGGTTCAAACGGACTCGAGGTTGGAGTGAAAGGCCAGTTCAAGGAGATGACCCTATTATTGAAGGTTGAGAATGAACTCGAACTGTTACCGGGCCAGGCTCAAGGGACTGCAAAGTGCATAACAGCGCGCTCAGCGAACGGAGACGACACACGACACACATGAAGAAAATTGAAGATGTTCGTCTAGTATAAGTTACTTGGTATTTACCTTATTGTCGGGGCAAAACGAAGTCGACGTTGAGGCTGTATTACATAATGAAGTAGCTTCCTTATTGCCCCTGTTCGACTCCTGCCAGGGCCTTTGTCAACTCGAACACGTCGCCATCGTTCCACCCAGAGTTCAACTTCAATCTCGCCCAGAACAACCATTGATGTACTCACATTCTGGTCGTCAGCCCACTGCCACCTTAATGGTGTGGTGTTGGTTTCGCGGTACTCGTGATTCACCAGGCCGCTGGACCCCAATCCATCTACTACCAACCACGTCTAACGTCGCAAAGCTCAAAGAGTCCATTGCTAGACTCGCAGAAGATGTTCAAACCATTGATTTGTCCTCAATCAATGTTTACATGTGCCCCGAGGTCGAGCATGACACGACTCCTCCTCGCCGGGATGTCGGTCATCTCACCATCTCCATGCTGGGAACTCCCTTAGAAGATGAGCAGCCGTTGACAGCCAACCCTCGACTCATTGTTGGTATGTCGCGAACCCTGCTCGAGTTCGACCTTCATAACCATCATGATGCTTTGCATTCCAGATTTCCCTCATTTCACCATCCACTGCGAGGTTCAAGGGGGAGATTGGGAAAGCTCCTTTATTGTCAAGATTTCAAGGCACTCCACGGTTGATCAGCTGAAAGATGCAATCAAGGACAAAGACCTGGAGCTCGCTAATGTTTCTCCAACCCGCTTGCGACTCAACAGGACCTCCGAGTTGAAGAGCGACAATGATCGCACCGAGCCGAGTGCCAGCCAAATTCTCGACGATGACTCCCTGAAGGCGATGTTCAATCAGACCCCTTTGTCCCAGAACCCTCGGATTCAAGTTGCGGTCAGCTGCCTCGATGAAAGTAAGCAAAAATGTTGTGTCTTGGTGCGCTTGTTCTAAGCTTAGTTCACAGCTGTTCCACAACTTCCCCCTTCCTTTGCTACATATTTATCTGCAAGGAGTGATGATCCCATAACTCGCGCACGCATTGAATTCCTCACCATTGCTGCACAGGAGAAGCTTCAGCCTTCCGATGCTGCTGTTGCGTCCTCGCAGCGCGACTCTCAGGAGCATTCCCCTACTGGCGGTGAACTTCTCTACCGTGGCAAACGTGTGGAGATCGATGAAATGTTGCTTCACCCAGTCTTCTCTCAATTCCTGGAAGAAGCCTTTGATATGACTGATTTTGTGAATTTCGACGATTTTGATGACGACGACATCCCAGACTTGGAAGGTCTTGCGGGGGCTGTGCGTAGATCCTACGGCACTGAAGATGAAATGGCCGAAGGTGTCTTCGCCGAGTTTCACAAGAACGGCATCCCATTCACTCGAGTGAAAACATCTGGCGCATCAATAAACGGGTACATGTCCATCAAGGGACATCCGTATGTGATTGCAAAAGTCCAGACCAAACCCATCCAGACGAGTCTGTCACTGGACATATATCGTGATGGCCTAGCGTACTACCAGGAGTCGACGAGGGAAACGGCGATCAAATTTCCAAGGTCTCCCCTGCCATGCCTCCTTCTCACCGTCGCAGGTTAGTCCTGGTTTCTTGCCGTTCTAGATTAGTTCTCGAAGACTGATTTGCTTTCTGTCTTTAGGCGGCGAAACGTGGCTCTCATGTGCTACCTGGAATTTGCGACCCTTGAAGCCATCCGTGATTACGTCTGACGACAACAATCCCCCCAATTTCATGGATGCGCTTCAGGATGCTGTCGCATCGCTGAAGCAGTATTACGACGACCTGGAGGAGACGCCCCTTACCACTATTCTATCACCCCTCCCACACTTATTCCCATATGCGACCACTTACACCCCAGGCTCACCACACGACAAGCGTTCTCCGAAACACTTTCAGTACACAAAGAGGATAGACGACAAGAAGCTACTCTTTCTTGGCAAGGACGAGGACGGCAGCCAACTCTGGATCAGATTCACTGGAGACTCGTACGCCCGCCTTGCTCACGACCTCTGCATTTCCTGGGGATGTGCCCCCACCTTGCGAGCATGCGAAAAGTTACCCAATGACCGGTACATGGTCGTCATGGACGCCCTACCAGACAATTTCGAGCCTGTGAGCGCTCTCGCCGACTCGGAGTCGATTCCCTCGACGCTTTCGGAGGAGATAGCTGAGAAGGAACGCGAGTTCCGCAAAGCTGGGTTCGTTACCTACAGCTTAGGGTTCGAGGGCATGGGCATGATGGTGTCAAAGGATAGGAAACGTTTTATGATCACGAATTTCGGGGGGATTACGATGACGCAGCAGGCTGCAATGGCAGCAAATAATATGCAAGTAGGGTATTACCCGGGAATGGGAGGAGCCCCGGGATTGGGAGGAGGCCCGGTATGGGTAGGAGTCCTTTAGATAAGTTTGTGGATAAGTTTGAGTTCGTTTCATTATAAGGTTATAGTCATGATGTTTCTGTTCGCGGCTCGCTCGTCACGGTCTTGAGCAAAGAGACGAACAGCTGTTTTCGAGGTGAAGACTCTGTTCTGAATCATACGCCTCCGAGTCCCCTCCACTCGTATCTCAAGGAGTCACTGGTAGTACCAACTTGGTCAACGAGTACATCGCATTCCCGTGAGACATGACACAAAGCCCTCGATCGTTCGCGCCAACGCCTCGGGTGTCAGACTTGTGAATGCGAGGTGAGACGGTCAGTTCGATCCACGCGTACCGCGGCTCTCGACCCACAGATGGTTCCCGACGTACGGCTACCCTCCAACGTCTCTCGAGCAGCAACACCTTTAGACATGTGCATTAGCGAGCGACGAGCGACAATGCTGCCATCTAAAGCTCGGCAGTCGAGCCGTCGTTGGCGCATTGCCTATTCAAAATGAACAGTAAGACAGTGTCACTGAAATATGAAAGCATATCCAAGTTCGAGCGGTGCGATGATCTCGTTTACACTCTTCCATCGAGGACGTGGAATAATCAGGAAGATCCTCGAACGATGCGAGATGGGTGATCGGGTGGGTTCGCTTCTGCGCTTGACTTGCATGAGGGCTGCGTGATCCTTCGCTAACTTGGAGACCATGGGGTCAAAGTGACACTGTTACGTGACACGTTTTGGTCACACAAGGTCACAGTGACGGACGGTCTCACCGTGGCACAATGACCGTGGACAACGCACACGACGGTGACGGCACAGTTTAGAAATATCTGAACCTTGACCTGAAACGTCGAGCTCACAAAAGGGCACCTCCCCTGCGTTCACCAGCGCCCTTATGACTGGTTTCTCTGCCATACCCATCGCCGAGGAGTCCGTCGATCATGAACACACCCGCTGGGCTGGGGTTGCTCGCATAGCCGGCCCAGCTTGGGCGCGACTGCCTTCATTGACCGTCGGTCTCCTTGGTGTACAAGTACTGTGGTCTGTGGAGATGTCCTATGGCAAGTCCAATCCACTCGTCTTGAATGCGCTACTGACGTCATATAGCTTCTCCATACCTTCTCTCACTTGGCCTGTCCAAATCCTTGATGGCAATCGTTTTCCTTGCAGGACCGTTGTCCGGTCTTATCGTACAGCCCATGATAGGTAAGTCACTCACCTCGACCGTTTAAGACTTGACCGACTTACTTCACTAGGTATCCTCGCTGATAATTCGAAATCTCGCTTCGGAAGGCGGCGACCATTCATCATCGTAGGAGCTGCGTTGTGTGGCTTTACGACTCTTCTTCTGGGGTTTACGAGACCATTCGCAACGATATTCACGTCCCCGGACTCAACCTCGGTGCGCTCTTGGCTAACATACCCAACTAATGGTCTGCTCACCGGACGATAGAACGACATATTGACTATATGGCTCGCTATCCTGTCCATTTATTGCATCGATTTCTCCATCAATGCCGGTGAGTTGGGCAGTGCAGGCAGGTGGGAAATCGGCGGGCTCATGGTTTGCTAGTCCAGGCTCTTGATCGTGCTCTTCTGGTGGATACCTTGCCAACCGCTCAGCAACCGACAGGTAATGCATGGGCGGCCCGAATGCTGGCCATGGGAAGCGTTGCTGGATTCTTCGTGTAAGATTCTGTTGATTGCGGATACCAACTGCACTACTGATTGACTGGCAAACCAGGGGAAATCTCGATCTGCCGCGATTTTTCCCTTTCTTCGGGAATGCACAACTCGAGGTGCTCTCCGTTTTTGCATCATTTCTCCTGTTTGTGTCACACCTCTGGGTGTGCACTCATGTGGAAGAGCGTATCTTGCTCACTTCATCGTGCGTTATAGAGCCTTGTGCCTTTTAGTTCGACCCACTCATGTCCTCTGCAGAAATGGTCCAAAAGGTTTGAAACAAGAGCTGAAGGAATTGTGGGAGACGCTTGTGCGTCTACCTAGTGTCATTCGACAGATCGTACGTTCTCGCCTACTCTTCGTCAAATCCACGGTGACCTGTATCTGCAGTGTTTGATCCAATTTTTGTATGTTTCCACATTTTTTGTGTACTTCTAGCCCTGATCGTCGACGGTGGTTAGTGCGTGGCTTGGGTGGTTTCCCGTGTTATTCTACACGACAGTTTACATTGGCGACCTTCACAAGAATTCCTCCCCTATACCAGAAGACGAGGTTGCTGCGATCGCCCTCGATGCGCAAGCCACGCGGTTAGGGACACGGGCCTTATTTTACAGTGCATTGGTGTCCCTAGCAGCCAACATAGTCATGCCCTTATTCATAGCTCCGCAACACGCGGGCCATGCCTCCAGCCCCCTCCAACCGAAGCAAAAGACGTGGTTAGAACGTGTTCGGATGCACTTGGCTACTCTATGGGCAACGTCCCACTTTATTTTTGCGTTGTGTATGGCTGCCACATTGTACGTTCATCACCCGTCCCTTCACATCAGCGGCGATCGTTTGACAGCTGATTGTATTTGGTATTTCTCTTTCCATGTTTGAAACATTAGCGTCACTTCTTCAGTTTCGGGCGCAACATTCATCATGTCTGTCACCGGGTTCTGTTGGGCAGTTACGCAGTGGGCGCCTTTTGCTTTGGTGAGTGGAATCGGAATCAGGGGATTCCTCCGCTATCCGTTCTTACCCCATACCCCAATGGCATCTTTAGCTCGCGGAGGCAATATTATCCCACCCAGCCTCAGATGATGCGGGGACAATCCATCTCGCTGACACGCGTTCGACACGCGCGATCCATCCGCGCGATGACGTCGAACGCAATGTGGATGCAGACGAGACCCAACAGCTTGTTCAAGACGATTTCGACGAGGACGAAGAGGAAGATGAAGAGGACGCTCCCAATGGCCACCCCCATGTTCACTCTCACATCCGCTCTGGCTCCGGCTCTGGCTCCCAACGCTCGCTCTCAAGACCATCGTCGTTCGAGCAGGAACAACACGAACATGATCCCCGTCCGAGGATCATTGGGATGGGAAGTTCCAGGGCACGCGTCAGCCGGCTCGATATAGACTTGGCTTCTTCTCCACCACCTTCTGTGTCTCCCTTGGAGGGCAACGAGATGATGTCGTCATCAGGGTCAACAAGCATGTCGGCCAATGGACTCAGTGCACAGGCTGGTGTCATCCTCGTGCGTGACCTCCTTTTCATCGTGTGTCTTCGGACCTTGCGACTGGGTTTTACTGACAACGCGTTTGCCCTTTCCCTCCTCCCCCATCTTTTTCCCTCCCCCCTCCCCCCCGTGCTCTCTCGCGTACCCTGGTCATCCAGGGCATTCACAACATGTTCATCGTCATACCCCAGTTCCTCGTCACCGGTCTTTCATCGATCATCTTTGCGATCTTCGATCCAGACAAATCTGTGTTGCACGGCCACCACCCTGGAAACACACAACCTGGCAACGGAACGATCTCGACCGCCTCGCAGGAGGCCGTCACACAGTTATTCTCCCGCGCGGAGGACGCCAAACCCAACTCGATAGCCATCATCTTTCGGTACGCGCGTGTTTCCTTTCTTCGCAACTGCATACCGATGTTGACCACCGCATGACAGATTGGGAGGTATCGCAGCCGCGATCGCGTTCGTCCTCTCTTATCGTCTAGCCAGGGAGCTCCAACGTCATTGAATGTTGTATGATGGAGTTGTAGATCGTGATACAACCTATTTTCCGGATTTCTCCAAAGCTATTCGTACACTACCATCTGATGAAAAAAAAACTAGACTTGCACACACACACACACACACACACACGCTGGTTTTCGTTCTCTCCGCGACCATTCAGGCATCAGAACACCGTCCCATCGCTCACGATGTCGATTGGAGGTCCTCCCGTGTCCGGGCGGAGCTCCTTGGCCTTTTCTCTTCCCCCTTTCCACGTTGCGCTCTCCAACACCTGTGCGAGCGTCAGCGTCTCCCTTGAGAGGTTGTATTTCCGCCGAAGACCGTCCGCGATCCGATCCCTAGGGATAATACATCCATGCATCAGTGTCCATTCTCCATTTCAGGTAAAATGACGCAAAACGAACAATTCGATCACCGTCATGGCTCGCCACTCCACGACGGCAGGATGTGATGGCGGCAAACGAGGGATGGTGTTTCCATCAGACGACAACGACAACACGTCTCGGCGAAGGGTCAGGACGCCGAAATCGACCAATAGACCGCCTGTGTTTTTGATTTGATTTGGGTGTATAAAAAAAAAAAAAAAAACAGGTTTGTGTCAGCGTATCGGTCTTGGGGATCAAACAAGTAATATCGAGTTCGTTTTTTTTTTTTGTTCATTTACCATTGCGGTATTCCGGGAGACCGGTCATGTCTTCTACTCCTTCAAAGGACCACCCGAGGAGTTTCTCGATTGGCTCGATGAGACTGTAGGTGATCCATCCGGTCAGTTTGTGGAAGGGGACCAAGGCGTCTGCTTCGGGTTGACCGGGTCGTTGGAGTGCTGGACAGGGCCAGACGTCACCGAGCGGGATGCCGTCCAACGTCAGTCTTGAAGGCCAGATGGACGACAGACCCTCGATGAGGATTGTCCAGAGCACGGAAATATGGACCCGCCGTTGGGGACCATCCGGCTTTGACTGCGCCTCGAGCAAGTCTGTAAAAAGGGGGCAAGAGCGGTGGTGTGTGTCAGTGATATTGGACAATGAAGGGGTGATGACGGCAGATGGCGGTAACTTACCAAGCATGTTTCCGGGTCTGGCATCCTTGCCAAAGAATTCGGGGTTCGATTGGAGCGCGTTGCTGAGATTGACGAGGAGGGACGTTCGGCCCTCGAGCCCTACCATCGGGTTCGAGTCACCGACTTGCATCGCCTCGGCGACTTTATCGACGGTGATGCGAGCCAGTCCTTGAGCTATGAATCGTCATCACGATGACACCACCACCATCAACAACGAGGGTGACGACGAGAAAAGGGGGTAAAAGTAACGTACCGTCGACTCGGTATGGTTGTGAGGCAGATCCCGAGAAGAGGCCAGCTGCGAACATGTGCACGCTGGCGACGCCCAGTCCTTCGGATCGCGTAAAGGATTGTCCGGATTCGTGTTCAGTATAGGTCCACTTTGAACCAGCACCTGCATCCAGGAGGACAGAGACGAGGAAGAGATCGATGATGCGTTTGCACTTTTCGGTCGTGTCGAGAGGGGCTAGGCTGGAAGCGTCCCAGGCGCGCATCATGGGTTCAACGCGGGGTCGACCGGCATCAAGATGTCGCCATCGCCCATGAGGGGGAATCTAGCCACGTCAAACAAAAGCGGGCACGGATGAGCTAAAGAGGGAAAACGATACGGATGGAGATGGCAGGACTGAACCTCGGGGAAACACCGAGTAATTCTGAACAGGGAAGCAAAAAGTACGGAAACTCACTTCGTGGAACGATTGTGAAAAGTCTCTCTACAAAACTGGTCAATTTGTCATGGTCAATGACAGAGAAGCTCCCTCCCCTTCCAGGAACACGGAGGATGATGTGGGGAGGGAGCTGCATACATCCACACACCTCGATGATGGACGCACAAAACTCAATCACTTCGTCCTCCTTTCCAGGGTCGTAATCAAAGTACTGCAGCTCACCCTTTTTCGCGAGATCGTGTACTTGGGCACACCGCGCTCTGATGGATGGGAGTGTGCGCAGGAACATCGCTTGTGCACGAGGAGAATCCTGACGTGGGAGCATCATCGTTGATCGTGATATCCTCGACCTTGCGTTGTTCGGCGAGACTGTAGAAACACGCGGAAACGTTGAAGATGGATCTGGATCGGGTAGTAGTATGAGCCTGTTTGTGAGCGTATGGAAACTCAAAACTTGGACTGGTGAGCTGTGCGTAGTTTGGTACGCAGTCGTCGAGCAGGTTCGGGTTCAAGTTCAACGCGACAATCAGATAGGACGGATCGTCCCTTTTATGGTCAATTAACCCCTGTATGGGCCTTGCAAGTGACCTCGAGGACGCTACTCCCGGTAGTTGATTCTCGCTGTTAAAATGTCCAACATAGCCTATTCAAGTCATACCGGGGGCGTGTCAGGTCCAATCACATTTTGTATTTCGCCCAGCTCGCTTTCGAGGTACGCATTCCGAGTCAATAATTCCCCGCTCGCTTCGCTCTTTCCGCCGACACGTTCAGAATGACATGCGTAATACGATCAACTGTGGGGAATGAGCCCACACTTTACCCCATTGGCAGCCAGTTAGAGGGTATTCAGCCCAACATGGCTCGGCTCGTTAGAGTCGATAACCGTTGCCCCGAAGCTCCGAGTCTCCCGGCAGACCCTCACGACATCTCATTACAGCTTGCTTTGATACCAAAAAAACCCTCAACCTGAGTCCAAGCTACAATCAATCTACTTGCCCAGATTCTTGCATCCCTCGTTGGTGAGCCGTTGGACACGTGTTCTTCCTGCGAGCCGTCAGACTTGAGACATCGGCCTCGCCTGGGCATTGCCACCAATTCAGTCAGACCCCCTCGTTGACAACACGCCGCCTAAACGCTCCATCAACCAAAGTGATCGGACCATCGTCCGACAGTAAGGAAGAGAAACGAGAAAACAGAGTCAGATTCCGAGATAAATAGAATATTAGGCATCATCGAATACAATCGCGAGGCATGGTGACGATGTAAATATAACCCTTACTTAAGCTTGCTGTCGTACGCAGTGGGAACATGACGAATCTCTCCTTTGGCCAACTTTTGGCTGGGCCCTGCCCATCCTAAAGGGATGAAGGTGGTCAGTCTGATAAATTCCAAGTATGCGCTAGAAGCAGACCAACGGACATTTGTAAACATGTCGTCGGACAGCCAATACAAGGTCGCGCGTGCTGAGCGCTGTACCGGCATCGATTGGACCTGCAGTCGACCTAGGGGTTCATCCGTTTAGCAAACGCGGCAGACTCAAACGTGAGTAGCTCCACCTTGTTCTCGGTGTAAGGCTCCTTGTGTCCGCAGGAGAACTCGACACATTGAAGTTCGCGGTAGCACATTTTGATTGAAACCAAGTGGAATCGTCTGCTCTCCACCGTGTCAGAAATACTCGCGACGCGGCAGAAAGACCGAGCTCACGCGAATAGAGTAGATTAAGAGAACTTGAAGTAGTCGTGAAAGAAGACGTTTAAGATCGTAAGACTGTATGGGGAGAAGGGAACTGTCGAATGACTGCTAGCTGGGATACTTCAGTCGTTCTCCAGACCAAGCTTTATACCTTTCACTCACTCATTTTCCAAGCAATCTATCACTGAATCTTGCGCGTAAGCCCTTCCTCGTTCAAATCCCTCTTTCGGAAGGGAGATCTGGATGTGTTGTGGGGTGACACGGGGGTTAATCTCAAGCACGTAGGGCAGCTTCTTTGCACAAAGACAGTTAAAGGTCGATCATCTGATGAGGTGGAGATCCACACCACTAGTAAAGGCTCGGGCCTTGTCATATATATCATGGCACCTGATAGTAAATAATCCATCGCGGAGTCAGGCCTCGAAATGGACGAAGATTAGTTCCGACTGTACGTACTGAGGCATCTTCCCATCCTCGGATCCTGCAATTAGCGCTGCTAGCTCGATGGATAAAACGTCCGACCCGTCTCCATTGCGCTGGATACAAGGTGGGGGAGAATGGGGGAGCGTGGGCAAGGCGGAGGCCTTTGCATCCGTGAAGAAATGATGCGGCATGTCAATTTACGTCTTTGGGGTCGAGGCGGCACAGGTAAAATGAATCGGTCTCAAACCCGACAAGGGGTTCGCGCCCTACTAGCTACGCAAGGTGCCAAACCATATTAAGACAACAGGCAATATTCACACAACTCCGCGAGTCGCGGGGCTGCATATGCGTGAGAGAGGGGCGAAGTAGGGGACACATGAGTCAGACCGCACGCCAGTGGGATGAAAGGCCATCCTCGCAGCTGAAAAGAGGGCGCAAATGGAGCGACCATTACCCAGAGCTTGCGGTCAACGGGGTGGGTTGCCGACAATGACGGGGGCTCAAAATTAGAGACAATGCCCCTCAGGGCGAACAAACCAAACCGAGTACCAGATGCGGCAAGTGTGTTGAATATGTCATCTTGTCCAATAAGAGAGCAACATCGAGCGTATGAAATACCAAAATGCGCGGCTGAAGACGTTTTCTCAGGTCAGTCATCTGGGCAGGAGGGGGATAAGTTCCGACCTTGACAAGTGGGAAGTGATCGTCTCTGATGTGGAGCTTTCAAGTTTGGGTAGATGGCGCGCAGCGTTTCCAGAAGTCATGCTCCCACCACTCTCCTGGTACTCGTGTCGCTGAAAGACCCCGTTCGAAAACGGTGGCGTCCGATGCACGGCTCAAACACCAGAGTTCTTTAACTCCCAACTGGCGCAAGTAGTCTCGCATTCGAGGGTAGTTCTCGCCCACACGATGAGGTCCGTGACTGTCATCGGAGAGGGCAAGGCGTCCACCCAGTTCGAGAATCAACTAATGACAACATGAGGACACAGAAAGAAGGCACTCGAGCCACGCACTGCAGCGACATCCTCTGCGGGATACGAAGTCCGCCAACCCTTCCTCAAGGCGGCCGCGTTGACCTCAAACAAAGCGCCATAGTCGATTGCGTATTTAACGTTTCGTTTTAATTTCTCCCATGCGTTCGGAAATTCGGAGAAACGCAATTCTGGGTTGTAGAGTCGGCACAGATCCAGGTGACCGATAATTTCCGGCCGAAAACGTTCCAGCAAACGGTAATGCGCATCAAAGTATGTCGAGAGGAATTTGTCCATGTGACCGCTTCCGGTGGTATTAATTTCAGCCACCTCATCTGTGAAGCTATGCAGAGCCCTCTCGAATGAGGCGAGATCAAAGTCGATGGGAATGGTATTGACGTGATGGATTGAACCAACGATGTATTCAATGCGGCTGGAATGTTTAATGAGAAGGGCGCTCAATTTTTCCAGGTCTATTTCAGTGATGAAGTCGGTCTCTAGACCGACCAGGAGTGTGATTTGGGAAGCATATGCTGACTTGAGCCTGTGGGCCTCGTCCAAGAAGTCTGTGAATTGCCGCATCAGGGCATCAGGCGACAGCCCTGCCTGTAGGCAAGAAAAATGAGCGGAGTGCGAGAACATATTAGGCAAAGAAGGAACCTCTTCTGGATACAAATCGTCTAACCTATACCGAGGAACATGTTCAGTGAGGCCAAATATCTCAAAACCCTGCTTGATGGCTTCCAATACGACCTCCTCGAGGGTTCCGGAGGCGTGTCTGCAGAACTGACCCGAATGTGAGTGGTGACTGTATGGCATATGAGGTCTGATCAAGTTGTCTGTCACTTTTTGCTGAGGGGAGTCACAGCGCGGTTGATGGTGAGACATGATGTTTACGTAACACAGAAAGGCTATCTAGCACTCGAAACCCGTTGCACCTCCAACTTTCGTATCGATAGAGCGAGCACGAATGTACGACAATCTATTCTAACTGTAACGAGCCCCGCACTTTGATGCGTTACACCAATCGAACCCCTCACATCAATGTCGATGCTGCGCCCTGCTTTTTGAAAATCGGCAACCTAACTCCTGCTTCTCGCCCTGACATTCACACCCCGCCTGCCGTCAACACCGCATCGAAGTCGCATCGGTGTGAGAGACAAGATGTTGATATCAGGAAATACAGCATTCGCCAAGCGCAGACTAGTTCTACCTCTCACCTGCATGCCATATGTGTGGGGCAAGGTGGCATGACTGACCTACATGTCAGCTGGTCGACTGTAACTGTCAAAGATACCTTTTTTCATTAATTTGCGGGGAATAAGGTCAGAAGAACATACGGCAGGGGTGCCTCGTCGTGAGGCTCTTGTCATAGGGCTGGACCTCCCGGAGGACGAGGGCGTTGGAAACACACTTCCAACTCCCCTGCCCCTGGTGGAAGAAGAGGCCGCTCGAACCTGTGGCACCGCTGCCAAGGGCTGTACTGTTACTGGCTGTTTATTCCATGGCATTTGAAAACGCAGCCAACCCAGCCAGGTTTTCATCGCAGCAGATCGTTCACGCTCTTGTCGCTTCCGCTCAAAGGCCGCGCGGTAGCGTTCGTAAGACTCGCGAAATGAGCGATCCACACGAGAAGAGAATATCAGCTCACCCCGGGGGTTGGCCGCCGGAGGGATGGGAGAGATGGGTACCGACGTACCCCGGTCAGGCGGTGGAGATCGAGTCGATGATCGAGTCGCAGATTCAGGTGATGGTTCCGGTTTGGGGGAAAGTAGCGAAAATGGATTCAGGGAGAATTTTGACCGTAAAGGTAGCTGTCGGACGTTGAGGTAGATGTTGAACGAGCGCAATGCTTTGTTTGCGTGGGGGACATATCTTCGAGAACGTTCGTGATCAGGATTGTTCTGATGGGACCGAAAGCAGTGCTTCATACCGATTAGCGTAAGAAATCTTCTGGGAGTACATGCCACTCGCAAAGAAGAGGAGAAGAGTGGTGATTGCAACGAACAACAGACCAGAAGCAAAGTACGGATGTGGTTTCACGCTGGTGACGTTTCCATAGACATCTGGGAGTATACGCCGAAGGAAGTAGGTATAGGGTATGTCTAGGAACGAGGTCTGCAGCAGGACTTCGGATAAGAGGAAGACAATGACGAGGATGAGATGTAGTAAGAACACTGCCAAGTTGTCAGTTAAGGTAAAAAGGAGAGAGGCAAGCTGCTCACGTTGATAACGAGACTTTCTGCGCTTTAGAGACGTCGCATTGGTCTTTAGCCTCTCCTCGAACAGGAGCAGGTCGCGGTAGGTTGCTGGATCGTTTGGAGGATAGAAGGATGGTCGACCGTGTAACGTATGACCCCGCGCCATTCAAGTTTAAATTCACTCGGCAAGGTTTGTGACTTGGAATACCAAGACGTCCCCTGTAACGTTGTTCGAGATATCCAGTACGCACCGGGAAATGCTCAAGATTGTCGTCGATATCAGCGACGACGACCAAGACCAAGACAGTCTCGGACAGCCAGACAACTGAGACAGCGAGGAAGCTGTTTTATTATTCACGTGACCGGTCCGCCTGTACAAATGGAGGCGCGACTTGAACGTGTCAGCCGCGAGGCAGTTTGTTCTGCATCCCGAAGGTCTCCCGCCACGTCAGCGAGTTTAGGTCCCATAGAACGAGTAAAAGGTCTCAGTCTAGCTATCCATGACTATCGTCCTACTTGCGACCATTTCTTTATTCGCGCTGGTCGTCACTAGTCGCCCAATATTACCGGACTCTGACCTGTAAGTCTTCGTCACGCATTTGAAGCTGCGGAGACACACCCACTGATCATTCTGTTTGCGTCAGAAGCGTACAAGCATCATCTGCGCTCCAGACTGCAGTCCAGGCTACATTCCAGATCCATTCAGGGTCAGTCTAACCCATTAAACATCTAGCAATGACGACTGAGCATGGTGTGGCGTTTACAGTAAAGATGACCTCAAGGCCGACGACGCAAGCATCCAGTTCTTGGACCCCGAGCAATTTCTCGAATTCTTCGAGCTTGACAAGAAGACCATCGAGGCTATAGCCTCACTCGAACTCGTGCCTGAAGACAAACCTTCGGTTGAAGAGACCCCCGTGAGCGACCCTCTCGACGACGAGAACACATTCGACGGTGACGATGAACACACTGAACTCGGTGGCGAACACGATGCCGACCAACCCACTCTTACCGAAGAGCCGATCCCCAAACAACTGGAACCTTTACCCGAAGAAACTCCGAGTGCACCACTCGTCGTCCTGGCCTTCTCCTGCATTGCCGCAGTCTTGGCGCTAGCTTGTATCGTGTTGACGCTTTACATCGCCAAGGCCCTACGATCCCAAATGCTCGCCTCACAGAGGGCTTGGGAACTATTACCGCGTTTCTGGAAACGTTCCAAGGTGTCTGTGCCCCAAGAGGATACGGTTACAAGACCCAAGAAACCTCTTCCGGTTCGAGGTTCTCTTCTACTACAGACAGACGTGCAACAACAGCGCCTTCTCGCTGCTGAAGAGGGGTCTGCTTCGAAATCCGACTTGCATGCAGAGGAGAAACACCTCTATTTCGATGCTGTATCGGACATGGACTCAGAGTGGGATGATGTCGATGGGGGCTATCAAGATGCTATTGATCTGACACCCCTCCCTGTCTCCCATGACCTTCCACCCGACGACATGCATCTGCGCCAGCCTCGTTTCGACGACCCACCCCTTCCAACCTTGCAGTACTCCACATTCGATCAGCCTGGGGCAGATGATCGCAGCTCGCCCTTGATGGGCGAATTGTGCGCTTCCCCTATATCTCGACCTGCTTGGTCGGTTCGCGCGATCGATTCCCCACTGCTTGGTATATCCTCGCGCGAACCTGGTGCGGATTCAACACCGCAGCCTCTTATCCACCCCCGCCGCCGTGCTTACCGCTCGGCCGTACCCGAATTTGACATTGCCCTCGCTATGCAGCTTCGCCCTGGCCTTGGCATCGGTGCAGATCCCGCATGGATGGTTCGTTTCTTGATGGCTATCTTCGGATGGTTCACAGTCGCCTTAACAAGCAATCGTTAAACAACCTCTGGCGCCACCGTAGTTGACCGCTTGCGCATCAGGCTCGGTTGACAGTGGGTCAATCTGGTTTAGTAAACGTGGTCAGCGAACGCTACCGCCTTTGTACATCCGAAATACCATGGATTAAGTAACGAAACACATCCTATGCGCATCTTATTTGGTTTAACGCTACGTCTCTTTCCACTCCGTTCGTGTAGTTGCCGTCAACCCTCCCTCACCCTTTTATTTCCTCCTCCTCCTACACACCGGGTCGCCCGCAACCTCATGCCATCATTTTCTTCTTTCTCTCTTTCTTCAATTCAAACTGCATCACACAAGTTATACATACGCAACGGAACAAGAGCTTGTAGACAGCTTCAAAGACTTTTCGTCTACAAACACATGGCTCGCATCATTGCATCACCCTGCATGTCTCATCTGATTCGTCCACTCACACTGGAGATGTAATCGATCGATCGATTGCATTGTAGTAGACATAATTTTTTTCGACGCTTGGTTTTGTCATTCCGTGTGGACGACTACATAGATCTTCCATATATAGTACCTCTCGACATGCAACCTGCTTTGTGTCTTACAACTAGCAGGTCCTTGTAATTGCCGTCCGTTGTTCGCTTATTGATTGCTTCAAGTTGTTACCCGTCGTATGTTGGTTGCGTTTCGTCGATGCCGACTCATCAACATCGTCATGCCCACCGCTCGATTGTCGGCCGGTGAGGTCGGAGAGTGCTTCGAGTTCGTGTATGGTCATTGGTGGGTCGTCGATCGTCTTGGTAAGAACCTCGAGCTGTCATCGTCATCGTTGACGATTATTGAGCGCAAACAAAGCTACACCTGGCAAACGACGGCCCATCAGTGGGTGTGTGATCTTCGCCAGACGTTCACAAAATTTAGCCCACAAATTTCGAGGGAGGGTGCAGGGGGGATTGATAAGGGAGTCGGGCTGTGGGGCTGACTAAACGCCGATTTGTGCAGTGCACAGCCCAGTTGTGTTACAATGTGTAGATCGCACAAAGACCGCAAGTAGACCGGAATGACGAAATATTGTTACCCGGTCTTGCAGGGTCTTCAACAATATCATGCGCCTCAGAAAGCTCGCCTGGCTTCTGACAAGCAATCATGATTCCAGTCGGAAAGTTGTTGCTTTCTGTGTTTGCCTCTTCGACAGCTCTCGGCCTGTGGAAGCTCTTCCGGATCGTGTACCAGCAATGGGCAACTCCCCTACGTCAGCTACGCGGGCCCAAACCGACCAGTTTGATTTTCGGAAATTTGAGCGATTTGTTGAATGCTGTGAGTAACCTTTTGTAAACTGCAAGTGGTGTGGTTCCAAACGTCTGCCTCTAGGACCGCACAGTGGTTCATGAAAACTGGGTGAAGGAGTACGGGAGCACGATCGCGTACAAAGAGTTTGCCTTCCATGCACGGCGTTCACCTTGCAATTAATATGTGCCAACATTGTTGACGCGATCTATCTAGATGTTATTCACTATGGACATGCGTGCCATCAACCATATCCTCACTCACAGCAACGACTACCACAAGCCGTCTGTTGTCAGATATGCCCTATCCGAACTTCTTGGTGAAGGTGAGTTCATCTGTCGTTCTTTGCGTTGGCTCGCAACAAAGCCAGCATCACATAGGTCTCCTTGTCGTAGAAGGTTCGAAGCATCGTCAGCAGGTCGGTCTGTCATTCTCCTCGGAATGGACATCTTCTGATTCCCCCGCCCTCACAGAGACATGTGATGGTAGACAAACTGTTCGTCTTTGGGGACGCAAATGGGTTAATTGATTGTTATTCAGAATCCTGCGTTCGGTCCTGCCCAAATCCGGGGCCTGACAGACATCTTCCTTGCGAAAGCCATTCAGGTATGTTGGACGAGTATACTTCGCCATTCAGTACCAACCGTCACTGCGCAGCTCCGTGATATTTGGTCTTCTGAACTCGCCAGAGATGAAAGTACGACGGGTATACGTGTCGATGTCATGCCGTGGTTGAGCAAGATGACGCTTGATATCATCGGTCTGGCAGGTGATCTTTGTTTTTGCCCGTTCACAGGGCGAAGAGACTGATAGCGGGTAGGTTTTAACTACACATTCGATGCACTCAATGAGAACGGGAGGCCAAACGAGCTGAACCAAGCGTTTTCGATGGCCATCGCGTCAACTCGCAGGTCAGCCTTACTCCCTATATTGCAGGGGCAAATCCCGCCTCTGCGTCTCATCGTCAGTGTTTGCACATTTTGCAAGAACTTTAAAGCTCATCTCTGTTGCGCTCGACAGCCCAGTGATGTTGGACGCAAACTTCAAGTCTCCCGACAAACGACGATGCGAATTGGTAACGAACTGCTCGCGGATGCTAAGGCAGTAGCTCGCGCGAGTGCAACTGAGAAGGGTGAGGTAGAAAGTGGCAACATGAAGGGTCGGGACTTGCTATCGCTGTTGGTGAAAGCGAACATGGCTACTGACATCCCAGAGAGTCAAAGGATGTCAGATGAGGACGTGTTGGCCCGTGCGTACCGCCTCGTTCATCCACTTTAGCTTCCCTGACTTGTTCTTTCGCAGAGGTTCCTACATTTTTGATCGCAGGCCACGAAACGACAAGGTATGGTTCTGTTTTCGCGAGCGCTTGGCCACTGACGACGGGCGCATCGTAGTACGGCGACTACTTGGGCGCTCTATGCAATGACGCAAGCGCCTCATGTTCAGGAAAAGCTCAGAGCAGAACTCCTGTCGGTCGACACTGAAACGCCATCAATGGATGATCTCATGGCGCTTCCCTACCTTGATGCTGTCGTACGAGAGACACTGCGCGTTCACCCCCCGGTTCCCAACAGCAAACGAGTCGCTATGAAGGATGACGTCATACCTGTCGACAAGCCGTTCAAGGACAAGTATGGTGTCACTCACAACTTTATCAGGTGGGTCCAAAAGCCTGCGTTTGATATGGATTTCGTCAGTGATGGGTTTGACTGTTGCGTACAGTATCAGCAAGGGCGATAATATCTATATCCCTGTTCTGGAAATCAACCGGTCTGAGGAGCTATGGGGGCCCGATGCCCATCAGTTTAGGTACGTCATTGCTCGTGCTCAGTGGGCGGGGGTGATTAGTCACTGACGCCCCGTTGCTGCATCTACAGGCCTGAGCGGTGGGAGAACGCACCCGAGACCATTTCGCATATCCCAGGTGTATGGGGCCATCTGATGACCTTCCTTGGCGGGCCCAGAGCCTGCATTGGGTATCGATTCTCCGTTGTAGAGTAAGTACTGCTGGTTTTGTCTATCATCCAGAGTTACTGAGATGATGGGTGTTACAGGACGAAGGCGATCTTATTTACGCTGATCCGGGCATTTGAGTTTGAGCTCGCTGTACCTGTGAGCGAGGTTGGAAAAAAGTTGACGATGGTTCAGAGACCTGTCTTGCGGAGCGAACCGGACAAGCCGCAACTTCCGTTGTTGGTCAAACCGTATCGGGGTTGAACGTTGTGTATGTGAGGCTCTGGTGGGGGGAGCAGTAGACTGGTGCGGATATTGTTGACATGTCGTATCCGGGAGCGGAGGTTGTGACTGTTCAATGTGTAAATTTCGAATCGTGGTGCACGCATTCGTGTGCTTGTAGTAAAGTATATCGCTGCTGGAAGGATTCAACAACTTCCATGATGTCAAACCTTTTTATTATGACTGAATCACAGTGTTCACAGCCAGCGCAAGCACAGTCTACATGAGTGGTCAGTTGTATTTTATGATCCCATCAAGCAAACGATCTCTAGCAAGAGTCAAAATAAGGGAATGGCACGCTATCCTGGTTTCAGTGATGGTCTCGGCAGTGAGCGCGTGGCAACGACGACTACTACCAGTCACTGTCACTATAATATCCCGCACCCGGCCCCTCGAAATTTGTGGGCTAAATTTTGTGAATGAACGACTCGCGATAAAGATCACGCCGCCATCGTTCAGGCAAATAAATGACGCCCATTGTTCACACAGTGGACCCACTGACGCCTACATTTGGGCCAGGGAATGTCTTCAGCAACACGAGGCTGGTTTGAACTTCCAAACAACGCTCACTCGATCGTCCAGGTTGTTGCACTGATCCTTCATCTCCTTGTCCGTGACTCACTCCTACCTCCATCTAGACGCACGACCATGGAGGTCTCGCAGGAACAACCGACAGAGAGTACCCCCAGCCCGCTATTGACCGTGACCATATTGGCAACTGAGAGTCACGACTCAATAACTTCTATCGCATGGCTTCCTGGTGACCGTATCGTCACTAGCTCATTCAAGGGCACTGTGCAGATCTGGAATTCAACGGACGGCACACAAGTGGGGGCTTCAATGGAGAACAGGGCAGCTGGCTCGGCCATGGTGGCCACTAAAGATGGGAGGATCTTTGCATTTTCAATGCTGATGAAACACCTGAAAGTCTGGAGCGTGGATACGCAGGAAGTGGTAGAGGACGTGTCCGAGAAACTGGAACGCCATGGGCCTGGCTCTGTTGAAGTTCTACGGATGGCATTGTCACCGAACGAAGAGCTCCTCGCAACTTATCACGATCGGTGTACTATCGTCTGGGAGATCGCGGGGGCTATGCAGGTCAAACATTACATCCGATGCGACAGGGACCGGTGGTGGTTTCGTTCCCTCCCCGATCATGCGCAGGCAGCGTGTTTCTCTCCGGATAGCAGGCGAATCGCGCTATCCACCCGGTCCGGATTCATTATTCACGACGTGGAAACTGGTGAGAGCATCCTTGAGCTAGACCTTGTTGAAGCCGATGAATACAATGTGTACTACCCTGTCCCCGGGCCATGGTCACTTGATGGAGCTCAACTTCTTTGTGGCTACTTCCTGAGCCTGGGCTACACGAGTAAAATCCGTTGTTTCAGATCTGACACGGGCGAGCCCACAGGCGAGCCATGGGTTGCGCACTTTGGTCGTTTAGGGCCCGTTCGGCAGCCCTCGTTTTGCGTCCGTTTCGTTTCGTTTTGCTCCGTTTTGAGTTCCCACCATTTTTTGGCGCTGTGACGCTTGTGTGACGCCTACCAATAATGGAAAAACAGTATGACATCTGAGTGCGAAATTTCTCAACGGCGTGCAGCGCCAACCACACCAATAGCCCTAACCCTAATCCTAACTTGATATTCCTAAACCTCACCCTACTTTCAATACCCACTAAACCTCATCCTATCCTTAGGTAGTTGGTTTGAGTTGATTGTTTTATTTTATACATCATTTGGCTGGAGAAATGTGTAAGCATATTGATGAAATGGGATGGTCATAGCTTGTCGGAGTTCAAAGTCATAGTATATATATATTATTTTAAAAGAGTTCATTGAATACCACAGCATCAGAATCTTCTGAATATAATATAATAAATTGCCTGGACTTGTTAGACACACCTTGTTGGGTCTCGTCTACCATCTCATTCGCCACCATACTGTCAGGTTGGGGTTTAGGGGTTATTTGGGGTCAATCACATCTACTATACATTAGAGTTAGGGTTAGGGTTATTGGGGAAGCACTGGTTCGGCGCTGCGCGCCGCTGGGGTTATTTTGAACTCAGACGTCGTTCCATATATGGCAGGCGTGACAATGTTCAAACGGGTGGGAACTCAAAACGGAGCAAAACGAAACGAAACGGACGCAAAACGAGGGCTGCCGAACGGGCCCTTAACGCATCTGCACCTCTCACCTAATGGCAAGTGTCTCGCAAGTGCCAATGCTACTTCCCATGCCCGGAAGGACACAATTCGCTTTTGGGATGCGAAATCATGGAACCCTATCGGAGAGCCACCCCCCCATCAAATGAATATCTGTGCAATCGCATTCTCGCCTTCAGGAGAGTTCCTTGTCTCTGCCGAGCAGGGCAGGCGCTTCCACATCTGGCGTGTCCCCTCGCAGAATGACGATGATGGAGAGGTACCACCATTTGCTTATGATCAGTTCCTTAACTCACCTCAACACTGTAGGCACTACATCCCCTCCTCGACGTGCGTTCCAGGTCCGGCTGCCTGCTGTTTCTGACCTTCATCATATCTATAGATGTCAGCGGTGGTCTCGCCTGATGCCAGCGGTCCTTCGACTATCCCCAACCTTGATTTTGTTGATGTGAGTTCGGATACTATACATGTCTCCTTCCCGATTTGGATTCCTCCCGCTGACGATCATCAGATCCCCGAACCACGTCGACCGGCACTTCAAGATCGCTCGCAAGCGAGAGAAAACCCATCCCGCGACGGTCCCCGCGTGCAGCAGAATAATTTACCATTCCGTTGGCAGTGGTGGAAGAGAATGCCTCGCATCGTATTCAATCGAGTGCACCAAATATATCCAGGATACGCGCCGCCAGTAAGCTAATCACTCTCCCGTTCATCACGAATGCTCAAGTCTGTCTCTCGAACAGCGTACGTACGTCGCGTCGAGGCACAGCGTGAATGATGAGAGTGTGCATTCACGTACTCGAACTCCACCTGGAGACGACCCACCTCTCACGATCCTTGTTGAATCCTCGTCCGGAGAGGAGAGCAGTGAGGATTCGAGTACTACTCCTACGACTGACCTCGAGGTTGAACAAATTGGATGTTGCGGCTTTTTCGCGCGTCGACAGCCTGTGCCTGGAGCACCCGCAGCTCGGGGGCGACAAGATGTTGCTCCGGTTGTCGAGAGGACTTCGCGCGGTACTTCTCCGCTCGACTCCGGCAACACACCCATCCCCGTACCTTCCTCCATCCCCCCTGTATCGCAGGATATTCTGAACCTCTCTGCCGTTGTATGAATAACAAATACACCGAGCTCTGATGACAGATCTACATATGCGATATATATATGGGGGCGATAAGATAGACACAGACAACGAAAGCAGACCCTGGCTGAGCGGCCATATGAGATTCAGATATATTCCATGCCAGTTACAGTTGACTCTGACCTTCGTTTCACTCGACGATCGCGAATTCAGACGAGACTACTCGGAACTTAGTCGTATTCAATTGCAAGTTCCCGGCTCGGGGTGATTGACCTGCCATAACAACTCGAACTTCTCTCCTTGCGAGTGCCACAGGAGTCGCTCAAGCATCCTCACACTCCCTCCGACCAACCTCCGACAGTCATGCAGTGGTATATTGATCAAAGTTACACGGATATGTATCATGCACAACTCTTCACACCTGGCTCGGAAGGCCTGGAGCGCTCACTAGTACCGTGACATGTACTAAGCGCTTGTAAGCGCTGACACACTATGCTCTTGGGGTCGTGAATTATGATTTACATCCCAGTCGCGATGACATCGGTCAACTAAACACGAAGGGTGGCAGACGCTATTTTGGGCTTATTCTGGAGCTCTCTCAAAAGTCGGTGCTTGGTTTTTGGTTGTGTAAGAGAAAAGAAGAGATGGTGGGCAATGCCAATGATTATGAAACAGAGCTGACAACTGTTTGTCTATTGCACTGACTTGTTGTACAATCGTAGTCTATCCAGCATATACAATTCCAACCCATAAGTAAGGGAAGCAATTGGGAAGCAAACAATGTACTGTACTGCTTGCGCCGAGGAGGTCTCGTCCTAATTGGTTATGTCGCGTGGCTACTTGGCTGTGCACTACTACACATTGAATACACTCCTTGCCCTCAACTGCATCAAGCCCTGCACAGACCCACGACCGTTCTCGTTAGCAGCTTGTCGCTGCCTGCACCATTTCAACGCCAACTGAACTTCCGCTTTTTCAAAGAGTAGCCGACCTGAGAGAAGTCAGGTCCCGAAACAGCAGCTCAAGCAACAAACACACGAATGGCACATGACCGCGATGCATTGGTATGTCAAAAGGCATCGCTCACAAGCTTACTCTCACCTGTGAATCATTTAGTGGCAAACCGGACAGGACGAGTCAGTAGAGGTCAACCAGCGTGCACTGATCGACAAGGTCCTCGCACGCTACTCCGGGGAGTTCACCGGTGAGCGGTCATGGGGGTTTGAATGTATCTGTGGCGGGCCTTTCTCAACGTTACGGCGACGGTAGTATTCCGGGAGCTCCTGCAAAACTCGGATGATGCGCGATCGTCTGCAGTGGAGATTCGATTCGAGACGGCTGGATTCTTGCGTCGGAAGGAAGGGAAGGAGGGAGATGTGGATACGCCAACGCTCCCTAACTTGAAGACGACACATGTGCGCGAGCTTGCTTTCGTCAGGTGCATCCGGAGGTGTCCCGCTAATCGTTCATCTTCCCAGGTCGTGCAATGGACGTTTAGAAACAATGGAATCACTTTTAGAGACGAGGATTGGACGAGACTGCGCAAGATTGGTCTGTTATTCTTATTGTATGTCTGTCCTGCTCTTTTTTGATGCTTCGCATGTTACCAGCTGAGGGCAACCCTGACGAGGAGAAGATCGGCGCATTTGGCGTTGGTAGGTTTTGTGTTCTTCTGTGCATTGACTTATGGATGAACCATGAACACTTGGATAGGATTTTACAGTTTGTTTTCCGTGACGGAGAACCCATTCGTATCCTCTGGAGGTATGGTTGTCCTATATTTCGCAATCCCGATTTCCAACCCTCCTTTCAGGGCACGGAATGCAATTTTATTGGAAAGAGAACAAGGATCAGGTATCGACAATCTTGTCCGCAATGAGTATTGTTCTGATTCTGTTACCTGTCAGCTAAACGTTCGTCGTGGTGATCTCCCGTCCAAAGGGACGTCGGATCCATGGACGACATTTGAGATGACGCTGCGGGAGGCTGGCCCGATACCGCCAGCGTTTGATTTCATGAGATTTCTCGCATCTTCGATCACATTCATGGTTCACCTTAATGACGTCGCCGTATTTTTCAACGAGCATCGCATCGGCCATATCAAGAAATCCCCAGGGGTCGCTAAGGCTATAGATCTTCCTAAAGGACTGAAACGATCTAGTCACTTGAGTGTCATGAACGTAAAGGAGGTGCAATCCCATCGTGAGTTTTTCACTTTTTTACAAGTGTGTCCGCTAACCCTTGAACATGACATAGCAATCAGAATTAAGGCAGAGGTCATGCATGCAGTATATGCTGCTGGTACTGAGAAACGTCCATTGCTAGAGATCGTAGAGCTTCACAAGCCCAAAGGCGGCTTCTTCTCATCACTCGTCTCCGCATTTACGGCTCCATCGACGCCTCAACCCAATACGCCACCTCTACCGCAGGCACCGCCGAAGGAACCGACGGAGTTACACGAGGTGAACGTGACTTTGACCGTGTTTACTGCGGAAGTGGGCGTCAAGGTAGACAAGAAGCTTTCTGCGGAACTGCTCCGGTCCACGAAGAAGAATCCTCCTACACAGCTCAAGTATAATTTGATATATGTGAGCGATCTTGAGTCCTTTTCTTCGTGCGGACTTATCATTCCATGCCAAGACTGGGAAAGACGAGTATGATCAGAGTCTTGCTGATGAGAAGAAGCAGCCTGCCTCATGTGGAAGTATATTCCAAGGGCTGCGCGCGGATTTGAACGGGTCTGTATTGGGTGTCAACCTTGGCCTTTCTCGACTGATGTAGTTCTAGGGCCGGGCATGCTCGTGTTTTCATCGTTCGTGACGAAAGCTCGTCTCGCTACACCTTTGCTAATCCATTCATGTAGGGACATGCTACTGGTCAGACGACGGGTATTGGTGGCCATATGGCGTCACGATTCATCCCTACAGTTGAACGTGAATCGATTGATCTCGTGTAAGCCGATACTTTCCTTCATAGCCCTGCTCTGCACTCATATTGTGCTGAAGTGACAGGAACGTTGCCAGTGAGCATCACTTGTTATTGCTGGTTATCGACTCGCCCTTACCTGTCTCAAGTCTGGAACAAGGAACTGCTCTATGTCGGAGGCTTCTTATCCCGTGCTGCGTATGATTTAGAGCTGTCTAACATCCACAATCTATGGGAGGGAGCAGCCAAATCCAGCGGTAATTCAGACTTCCGACCACCACAAGAGTTGGAGGATTGGCTGCGTCAGCGCTTCCTTCACGTTCTCAAATTCTTTACATTTAATCATTCCACTCCGTCATCCGAAGTCGCGCGGTTACTGGAGGCTTCCTTTTACTCGTGCTCAACATTGCCTTTGAGACTTCTCTCGTCTGCTGGCGTCCGCGGAGCTCCAGATATCAAGGAATCCGATCCTGTCTTTTCTCAGTTCCTTAAGCACCTACCAGTTTTACCACAAGCTGTCATTCAGGAGGGTTCGCGCACGATCAAAGCGCTCCAAGATCAGGGCATGATCTCACCCATCACTTTCGTCGACGTCTTGCAAGAGCTTCGCCAACATCCTCTCGATGAAGATGAGCTAGTTGCATGTCTTAAATGGTGGACCGGCCTAAAGCAGGACGCCTCGGATGTCAATATGGCTCAGATTCGCGTGCAATTATTGAACGCAGCGGTGCTCAGCGGTGCGGATGGAAGGATTCTCCCGTTGTCATCGGTTCGGTATTTCATCAATACGAAGACGCTTGGAGTACATATCCCTTTGGATGGACCGCTCCCCTTATCCCTCATGCCTCTGAGCATCACGAAACACTTGGCTCCCGCGGACCTCACGAGTTTCAATTGGCGAGAGTTTACTATCATCGATTGGCTACAGCACATTTCGAAACCCGATGTCATGTCTGCCAATCCGGAACATGACTTCACCAAGTCCGCCGCCTGGGCCGAGAGAGTACTCACCATTCTTTCTCGCGTGTGGTCGTCGTTGTCGAACGAGATGCACGCTTCGGCAAAGGCGGTGTTCACTGGTCACAAGTGCATCCCTACGACGAGCGGTCTCCATACCCCCGAGCTCTCCTACTTCCCCAACGCGAACATGACACTCTTCGACGACCTGCCTATGGTGACGTTTCCGTCCGGTTCGACTATCAAGGTACAGATGGAGAAGCTGCTGTCCTTCATCGGCGTCCGGAAACACGTCGATCTCCAGCTCATATTCGACCGGTAAGTCGTCACGTGAGGTTCCAACATTTCTTTCGCTGATACGAGACGACGGAATCCATTTAGGATGGTGAAAACGGGTGATTGGAGTCTCTCTGACCTCGTTAGCCATCTCGTTCAGATACGAGATACCCTCACAATGGAAGAACTTTCGAGACTGGCGTCGACTGCGGCGTTTACAAAGGAAGGCGGAGAGATAGATCCGGGGAAGAAGAAGGCGCGTTTCTGTGCTCGCGAACTCTACGAGCCGGCAGATATCTTGCGGCAACTTCAACTGCCCGTGATCGACTGGGGCGAGAAGTCGAAGTGGCGGAATAACTCCGAGGAAGGTTGGTCCATTGTTCATAGTCACACCGAAAATGCAGCTGACGTGCTTGGTATTGTAGCGAAATTGCTGTATCGCCTTGGGTTGCGTCGAGTTCCACCTCTGGAGACGACAGTGAAGATTTGTGCTTCATCAGATGCGACGGTGAGGACGATTGCATTCAAGTATTTGTGCGACAACATTCCTTCGAAGTATCCGGAGTACAATCCGGACAGCTTTGCGCACGTTGCATTCATACCTTCGGAGAGTGAGGACGGTAGTCATCTGGGAAAGCTGGGGGAGGTACCACGGATCATTCAGGGTCTCCGGTAACTTCGTTGACGCCCTCCTTTGTGCAGGTCTTTTCTGGGACCCAGTGGAAGGCCCTTGGGTTTTCTGTGGTTCAGGATAGTTGTCGTGAAGCCGCTGTCAGCAAACTAGGTATTCAACCACACCCACCTACGTCGATGCTCCTTTCCGTGTTGGAGAGAACGCCACCATCGAACGAGGCGATCGCCCGTCAATGGTTTGAAGTTCTGTCTGAGCGTATCTCGAGTGAGTGATTCTCAAGCGAGTTTCTCTTGACTTTGACCTAATGCGATACGTAGGTTTCACTCAACCCCAGTTGACCATCCTATCGAAGTTGCCGATCGTACCGACGAAGGGATCGGGTTCTCAGCAGTTGCGTTGGTTAGCTCCCTCACAATGTTATCTTGGCGATGGTACGAAAGGCGAGTTCCATTCGAAGTTGTTCGTCTTCGTCGACTTTGGTTCCGTTGCGAACCGTTTTTTGAGCGCGTGTGGTTCGAAGAATGAGCCCTCGGTGGAAGAGGTCGCGGAGATCCTGATTTCTGACCCCAAGAAATTCTATGAGCTTTCTGGAGGGTATGAAAAGTACGTACCGAACCTTTTTGATCGGCCGATTTATGAGCTTGCTGATTCGTGTCATAGTTATTTGGTGGAGTTGCGCAATCTCGCGGTTAACAGTCGATTCATCCTCCCTGGCACTTTCAACAAGATGAAGATCACACCCATTTTGCTCGGGATACGTCGCGAGAAAGCGTCAAAGACTACGTTGGAGAAAATCTTGCCGGTGGAATGGGATGAGGACGGATGGGAAGACCTGCATGATCTACGGAAACCGGGGGAGATCGTCATCGCCGACGATACGAACGCGTATCAGCTCTTTAGCGATTCTATCTTCGCGGCACCACAAGAGGACCTTTTGGAAGGTGCGCACACTGAGTGTCGATGAGGATATTCGATGACCCTGTCCGCTAGGCTTCTATGCGTCCCTCGGATCTAAACGACTGAGCAACGTCGTTCGGGAGGAATACAAAGTATCGAACGAGATCCAGAACGCCAAGACTGCTGCGGACGTCCGAGCCCTGGTCCTCGAGAGGCTTCCTCTCTTCCTCCACGAGCATACACACACCCGTACGAAAGTCACTCTCTCGTGGCTGTCGAGCGCACAGAACTTCAAAGTGAAGGTATTCGGGAAGTTGGTGGTTTCCAAGACGCTTGACATTGGGAGTGGCAAGACGACTCGGACGCAGGATGCGTCGGCGGCCGCGAAGCGGGTCGGACAGGGACCGATCGAACTGTGGCTTTCACATGGCGCGCAGGTCGACATGTATGAGTAAGTTGCCTTGCGCTACTTTATCGTCGTCTTGAGTTGGTGATATCATTCGACAAGGGTTGCGACATCTCTGTGCCGGCTGTTATTCGAGAAAGCCAAGGTCAACGATGCGCTCTTGTTCATGACGATTCTTTCTACCGACTTGAAAGCTTTGAAACGAAGAGGCTACAACGGTCAGTACCCATGTAAATCTCCATCTGCGCTCGCTTTCTGACGAATCTTTTCCTAGTTGATAAGATTCTCAAGCAACAGCAGCAAGAGAGGAGACTTGCGGAAGAAGCAAGGATAAGTCGTTACATCGGATCAGAAGTGTCCAATTCATCGACGACTCTCGTACCTCAACCATTTGCGCCCCAACCTGTCGTAGCAGGTCAGCCCAATCCTGCCAGCACACGTTCCAAGTCGCCTACCCGACACCCCGGGTTGCCGGGAGGTTGGGAACCCGCGCCAGCATCATCGCCCCCTCCTACACTACGTCCTCCGCCTCCGCCACAACTTGTATCGCCACCTCCAACGACTCGTGTTGCCCCAGACGTCCCACCACGAAATCCAGAGCCCCTGATTCCAACGATTCCATCAATACCCGAGGCGATCAACCATGGTGCATACCCAATTAGTAACGCATTTCAGAATTTGAAGCGCAAGCTCGTTTCACACGTGCCATCTACCTCGGAGACTGTTCGATCTGGTCCCTCCCCGCCAACCCCTCAGTAAGCGCAATTTGGCCTTTGCAATGTAAAGCTGACCTTGTTATCTCAGGCCTACGCGACATGTCACGCCTCATAGTAACATACGTGAGTCATCCTAACTTTGTCGTGGACGCTTTCCGACGGGTGCTTCGTCTAGGCGCCAACGTCGACATGGCGATTAGGGCTTGCAAGCCTGAACAAGGAACATTGCTGCATAACCGGCAGCGGATGGAAATGGTAAAGGAGTCGCTGGACGAGGGTTACTGCGATATTTCCGGTCAAGTTGGAAATCTGGAACTCCTTGGTAAGTTTGAATCCTTCTGTCTCGCTGTTTGATATTCACACGCTGCATAGGGGCGATGGGTGACGTGAGGGTCTTTGCGACAAAAGGTTCGTTCTGAATTGACAAACACTGCTCTTATTTGGATTGCTGAGCGACGCACAGACGTACCTGAGGCCGACACGCTCATGGAGCGCAAGCGCGACTCGCTCGGTCGTTTTATCCACGTTGTCAAACCTATTGCCCAGATATACAACCTTCCCATGACTTCGTTGCACCTCTTTTACGACATGACGGGAGGGCTCATCGCTTTCAACCGGAACGGAAGTCTGTTCCTCAACCTACGATTCTTCGAAGCATGGCGTAAGTGTCGCCGCTGACCCCAAGTCTTGGTAGCAGTAATACTGATCCATGTGGTGACAGACGATCGGGACGTCAAGGGCGGGAATCCACAGCAAGCTCAAATATCATGGTCTGTCTTGCCCCACTCTTTTCGTCTTGTTCCTGAGAACTAATGATGACGGCTTCGCCGGACGGTAGGTTCTTTACGCTCGCGCATGAGATAGCACACAATCTTATCGAGGCACACAACTCGGAGCACGAGTTCTACTTCTCGGCGATCTGCGAGGCACATATTTTTGCGTTTTCACAGCTCCTAGGACCAACTACCATTTGATGCTGATATGATTCGATGGACGTCATTAGCTACTTACATAATGTTGAAGAGAATGCAAGCAGGTCGCGGTCTCGCTGTATGTTTGTTTGCCTGAACGATATTAGTGTGATCGTTATCGATCTTCACCGGAATGACTGATGTTCGCAAAAAATTAGCCCAGAAAATTTCGAGTGAGGGTGGGGGGAAGTACTTCGATTGGTTGACCATCATGACCAGCGATGGACTCGGAATGGGTGACATCTCCTTCTATTACATTCTTGCCAACGACCAGCAGCGTCCCCCTTCTTCCTACCCGGAACTCGCCCGTGGATTGATATGGACGATCGCCTCACCTTCAATTCCCCCCTCTCGGTCAATTATAGGCCACCTTTTCCGCATCGACCGACCGAAGAAAACGACAAAGACAAAAAACCGACAATGAGAGACGAAACAAGCGGAAGACGTGAACAAAAGTCCCGATGGACGCGGCAAGGACGAGGGGGTGTAACATGTCTTCGGGCACAACCACCCATTGATGAACGACACCTACTTAGATCCAACAAGAGCGCTGATAACTTGGAAGGTACTAATGAGACTGAACACATTGGGGGAAGAGAAACGGCCTCAGAGAGTCAGACGGGCGAGTCAGGGATCGTGACTCGTGAGATTTGGGCGGTCAGTTGCGAGGCGTGTTGGTGATAAGAGCTTGTCCTCTCCTTGCCTGCAGATGGTGAAAGACGGTCGTGTTTGGAAGGTGGAATGAATCAGACATGGCACAAGGGGGAGGGAATGATCTAATTCTGCATCACTCACATTCAGATGCGGTAACTTGATTCTTGTTCCTGAAGTTTGCCATGTCGAGCCCACTTCTCAAACCCGGGCCCAGCCTTCCACGCTGCGAACAAAAGATCCTCGAAATGTTCACACAGTGGACCCCTGACGCCCACATTCAATTGGGCCCGAGGCCCATGTCTGAGTCAGCAGGTTTGAACCAAACTTCAACGCTCATCTCCTGTCTGTGACTCATTCCTACCTCGATCTAGACGCATGAGCACGGAGGTCTCACAGGAATTACCGACAGAGAGCACCCCCACCATATTGAACAAAATCAGATGCCCACCAGGGGATAACTTCGGTAGCATGCAGGCTTCCTGGTGACCATATTATCACTCGCACATCCGACGGCACTGTACAGATATGGAAGTGATAGAGGCCACGCCCACGGAACTTGAAGCCTATGGTCCTATTCGATTCTCAATTGTTCCAAAACGAAGAGCATAGGCTGGGTGCCTTGTCTTCTGGGAGATCGCGGGAGCTCTGCAAATCAAACGTTATGTGGTATTGACAGGCTTGGCCCAGGGGTGGGCTCCTGTCAGCCCCAGAGGTTCGTAGGCATTGCGTTTCACTCCGGATAGCAGGCGATTCGCAGGATGCAAGTTGACTGAATTCAGTGTTCTCGACGTGGAAGCTGGTGAGATAGACTATCTTTAGGCCTGTCAGCATCGGGGACAATGGGCATAACATCGATGCTATCACATGGTCCCTTCATGGAGTTCGACCTCTCTGTGGCTACATGACCGAGAACGGGTAAAATCCGTTGTTTCACATCTGATGCAGGCAAGCCCGCTGGAGAGCCATAGGTTGCGCACATTGGTGCTTTGATAGCACCCGACGGGGAGAGATGACTACCGATTCCCAAGTGCGCAGCGGAACTCGCTGCAGTGGTAGAGCGCAGGTGAGTACGTGTGTCAGTCAGCGTGTCCACCGGCGGTGACCTGTGCTGTGCAGTTGCCAGTGCTGGATGATGACGAGTCTACCTTGCGATAAAGGTGCACGAAAAAGTTCCGAACACGATTTCAACGGTTGGAGATTGTGAAAACGGTCTCTCACTGTCGTACTGAGACTAGTCTCAGGTTATAAATATCGAACTGATAAAGGAACGAGTGTCTTCCAAGTTCCTTCAACCTTTGGTCTGCCTAGGGGAAACTATATAACATGTCATACAGGTACACCAATGTCCAGCATCAAATATACACTCCCTCCTAACTACTCAAGCTAACGACCGTCGTGCAGAGTCATTGCGGCGCTCATCATTCCGTTGAAAACGGCACACATCGACATTGAACTCGCAAGGCGATGATTCCAATCGGAAAGTTATTGCTTTCTGCGTTTGCATCGGGCGTGGCTTTTGCGCTCTGGAAACTCTTCGAGATTGTGTACCAGCAGCTTCGGTCTCCATTGCGGAACCTCCCTGGTCCGAAAGGCACGAGTATCCTCTATGGAAATTTGGGGGACATATGGCGAGCTGTGAGTCGCCCACTTCGAGCCTGTATCGAGTCTGTTCTAACTTTTCGTCCTGTCTGCTTCTAGGAGAACTCGGTACTCCACGAACAATGGGTAGAGGAATATGGGAGCACTATGAAATACAAGGGGTTATTCTGGGTATGATGGCATCCCTCCGATTCTTCCATCATCACCGCGATATTTAACATGCTTGACCTTCAGACGAACCGGCTGTTCACTATGGATCTCCGAGCCATGAACCACATTCTCACTCATACTGACAATTACCAAAAGCCGTCCCAGGTCAGATATCACTTGTCACGGGTTCTTGGTGAAGGTAAGGGTCATCGCGATTACTAGTGAAAGATCTATTTGGCACATGCCGACCGAATATTTGTTAGGTGTGCTCTTCGTGGAGGGAGCTCAGCATCGTCAACAGGTTGGTATCTCTCTCTCTCTAATGGACCAACACGCACTGAAACATGCATTCAAACAGAGGCGTATTATGGTAAATCTAGTTTCACAGGTACTTGAATGCTTTGACTGAATGAGATCCAGAACCCAGCATTTGGTCCCGCACAAGTCCGCGCGCTCACGGATATCTTCGTCGCAAAGTCTATCGGGGTGTGTTCTTCCTGTAAAGCTTTTCATTTCCAATTTTATCCGGCAAAAATCCCTAGCTCCGTGATTTATGGTCATCCGAAATCGCCAAGGACGAGGCTGCAACAACTACCGGTGCACGTCTCAACATCATGCCATGGCTGAGCAGGATGACGCTTGACGTCATCGGTCTTGCAGGTATGTGTGCCCCATCTCCCGAGATCTGACTGTCCATGCGAATGGGAACGCCGTTGATAATCGAAACAGGTTTCAACTACAACTTTGACGCGCTGAATGCGAACGGGAAGCAAAACGAATTGAACGAGGCGTTCTCGACCGTTATGACAGCTAGTAAACGATTCACCCTATTTCCCATGTTGAAAGCTTTGATTCCACCTCTCCGTCTCATCGTCAGTACCTCCAACCTTTTCGTTCTCTCTGTCTGAGCCGCACATTCTTTCTCCGACAGCTAAGCGATCGTGCAAGGAAGATCCAAGTCGCTAAACGGACGATGGCCCGCATCAGTAAAGAGCTCCTCATGAACGCTAAAGCAGCTTCCCGGGAAAAGGCGGCCGAAAATGGAGAGATCGAGAAGAACAGCTTGGATGGTCGCGATCTGTTGACGCTGCTCGTCAAAGCGAACATGGCGACTGATATTCCTGAGAGTCAGAAGTTGTCTGATGAGGATGTGTTGGCTCGTGCGTCTCCTCGCCACTCTCCTCAGCTCAACTCTGACATTTTATATTATTCCCCTACAGAGGTACCGACGTTCTTTGTCGCAGGTCACGAGACAACCAGGTATGGGACACGTTTCGTGCGACACATCGACTGGTCAGATTGACGACTATATGCTCTTGGATAGCGTGGCAACCACATGGGCACTCTTCGCGCTCACTCAAGCACCCGAGATCCAAACCAAACTCCGTGAAGAACTCCTCTCCGTCGACACCGAGACGCCGGATATGAACACCCTGATGGCGCTTCCCTACCTCGACGTCGTTGTTCGTGAGACGCTCCGTGTGCACGCCCCTGTCCCAAGTACTATTCGGGTCGCGATGGGAGATGACGTGTTGCCCCTCGAGAAACCATTTACGGACAAGAATGGTTTCGTCCATGATGGCATCAGGTCCGTCCCCTTTCCATTCCATTCTATCCAATACTTTCTCACCCGAAATGGCTTCATAGAATCAGCAAAGGCGACTCCATTTTCATCCCCATCCTAGCCATCAACCGGTCCAAAGAGATCTGGGGCCCCGACGCCCACGAATTCAAGTCCGTTACACGTCGTTCCGGAAGACGCGCTCGATCACTTACTTAACCCCTTCCGATATCATTATTATTTTAGACCAGAACGATGGGAGAACCTCCCCGAGACTGTGTCCCGTATCCCAGGCGTGTGGGCGCATCTGCTCACGTTCCTCGGTGGACCTCGTGCATGTATCGGCTACCGTTTTGCCATCGTCGAGTGGGTGTCCTCCCCCCCTCCGTGCAGTCCTTCCTTTTTCATCGCTAACCCCAACACCGTCCGTCCCCCTTCAGAATGAAAGCCCTGCTGTTCACCCTCGTCCGCGCCTTCGAATTCGAGCTTGCCATCCCCGTGAACGAGATCAGCAAAAGGTCGACGATCGTGCAGAAGCCTGTGTTGAAGAACGATCCGACGAACGTGCCGCAGCTCCCGTTGTTGATCAGACCCTACCAGAGGTCGTGAGATGCAAGCGTGTATGTGTATGTTAAGCTGCTCGATAAGTTATTGCGATCCGGAGTTGCACTCGGGATTTTGTTTTGTTACGTTCATGTATCATAGATCGTTCGTGTACTTTGTGCGACGGAAATGTGTAGAATTAAGGCCGAAAGAGGAGAAGATGATTCACCCACTATTTTCATTCCCTACCATCTGCCGTGTAGACCAATTCGTGCCTCGTCATCAACGATATTTGCAGATACTATTCACAGAAGCAAGGTGAGGACTTGAACCAGTTGGACGATGAGGGCGGTGGGACCCCTTCACTGACGCCGATCACGTATCACGCACGGATGGAACCCTTTGCTGTGTTCATTCCAACAACTTGTGCAACACCGTTGCCCGTGCCTTGGCCGCAACCACACACTTATCCAAAGACCCCGTGCTACCCACTCCCGTCCCCAACACCTCACCATCTCCACCATCGGTCTCACCCATCGCACCCCGTTCGACGCTCACCACGCCTCCTTGTGTGTCCATGACGACGCTGATCGCAGACGTGAGCAAAGGTTCCTCGAACGATGTCGGATCGGCCAAAAGAGCGGGCGTGCTTCACAAATAGTGTTCAAGGTCATTTTGAGAGAGACGACGAGATGGTGTGACATTACCTCCCGCCCACACAGCCAAAAGTGAGACCGACAACCCGACGATCCTTGTTCAGCGTCAATGGATCGCGGATCGTGCGACTACACGTCGTGTTGGACGTGTCCGGATCGAAAGTCGCTCGCGGGAGCGTTGCTGGCAGGATCATCATTAGATCTGAGGGACATGCACATCGTATGGAGGATGCTCACTGTTGCTCAAAGCGGCCATCATGGCGATCAACGCGGCATCGAATGCGTTACCGTCGTAGTTGATACACGTCGCATCGATGTAGAGACACCACACTGCTTGGCCAGGTGATATACAGAGCGACGTGAGAGGTAGTATGTTTGATCTGACGACAAATTAACCCGTTAAGAAAAGCAGTGGTCAACAGCGGAGATGGACGACGTGCGAACCTTTGAAGGGCATCGTTCAGTCTCTCGGATAACACCTGTGCTTCCTCGGATGGAGGGCCAGGCTTGAATTTTGGTGAGCTCATTGCGGGAAGGTCGATATTTGGAACTAGATCGAGGAATGCGCAAGGAAGGAGATTGAAAGGACCAGTCATACAGAGATTATACGGAGGGACAATCAAAGGACGTACCTATGAACCCAAGATTGGGTGAGTCGAGCTCTGGCTGTGAAATCTCGGCTTTGACACCACACACGATTATCGTCCCGCCCATTCGGACGAGGGCGGAGCCATCAGCAATGGATATTGATCCTACCATACATTATTGGGTCTGAGCCAAGACATCTTCTCAAGCCAACTAGTTACAGACGCATAGAATGTCATGCGACAGTACGCTCCCGAGTCACGACGTACATCTCTGGGGAGCCACATAGCGGCTACATAGAACCGTTCGGGAATGAGAAAAACACCAACGTTGACAAAAACATCTCTCCACTCGCTTGGTTCGCGTCCGTCAGGTCTGAGGCCCTCTGCAAGGAAACGTTCAAGGTAGGCGTGGGGGTGAAGTCGCTGGAATACTTGAGCTCGTAAGTCGTCTGATTGTGGGGCTTGCTGAACTGTTCCAGTCGGAAACTGTGCACTTGGTCGTTGGTTTGCGAGGACGGACATGATGAGCACAAGGATGGACTCAAACGGAGATCTTGGCTGGATGGGAATACATTTCTTTATTTGGATCACTTTCATTTTTGAAGTTGAAGGTTTGCTGCTCTCCCCGTCCACTAGACTATCATTTTCCCCTGACTACACCCCCTCTCTCGTTCTTCCATACAGCACAAATGACACATTGTAACAGTAGGTCGATGCGGAAAACGTGTATGAACGCGTGGGAAGAGAGTGTTTAGACGGATTGAGGGAAAGCCCCTCTTTAGACTGCCACACGCCATCATGGAATTCGCTCTCCAGACCTTGCTCCAGATCCCTAGGTACATAAATGGCTGGGCAGAAAGCCTATTAATGTCGGATCGTGACAGATCATATTCCGGTGAAATAACCCGGCGTCTCGGTTTGCTGAACTCTTTTAAAGCCGAGGTCTGGGGCAACGATCATATCTTCAAGAAGCACTGGCAATCGCAATCAGGCTCGGAAATACGGACAATGCAATATCTGGAGTTCGGCGAGCATCTCGAAGCGGTGAAATCATTTTGCGAAGAAGTCAACGAGTTGGATGACAAGATCTTAGTGGTCAAGGAATACGAAGTCGCAATGAAGATATTCAAGAGCGGGCAGCCGGATTACACGAGAGGTGCATGTATCCTTGGAGAACCCGGCATCGGTAAGTCGTATCACATATATTCTACCTCGAGGGAAGCTTATAGTTAGAACCACAGGAAAGTCCATCTTTGTCGCATACGCTGTCATCGAACGTCTACGTGAGCGGCAGCCAGTAGCTGTTCATGTTTCTTGGCATGATTCGAATGAAGCATACTTGCTCTTTCATCAAGATGGTGTTGAGCTCCACGTTAATCATCCTCTCCCCTTAAAAAAGTATATGGGCGTTTTCCGACTCTGGCGTGTCTATCGACATCCCTGCATATGTTCTGAGAAACACTCCCGGCGTTCGGGTTTTCCAGACGACTTCCCCTACTCTCCAGCACTGGGAAAAGTGGACGAATCACACGTGGGTCAATTTATATATAATGGACCTTTGGTCTGACCAGGAGATCGAGGCTCTCGCGTACGTTCAAGTTGCATTTGTCGTCCTCATGCAAAGATTTGACTCAGTCGACCCTTGGTTGGCTTTCAGGGGACACTGGCAATTCCATGAAAGAGTTGGCTATCAAATGGGGACCCGTTCCCCGCACACTACTGAGAATGTTCGAGACCCCTGATTATATCGTTCGGCATCAAAACGAGGTTGATTCCGCTATCAGACGGGCTGCCGCGTACCCCGTGAAAGCTCTAGACACCATCTTATCCCCCGATCATCCGCATAATGTGGGGTCATTCAGCCTTTTCATTGTCAGACCTCTCAAAAAGGAGAACACCATCTTCCGTGGTGTTCCTTCTGTGTATCCTCCTACCCCTTGGCTCACCTGCAAGCTAGCCGACAGACTCATGCTGCAGGCGGATAATGTGAAACTCGAATTTTTCATTTCTATGGTCAGTCATCCCCACACCCGTTCGACGGCTCATTGGATATTCGAGCGGTTCGAGCACCGCTTCTTCGTCCGATGAGGAACCTTCATGGTCAGGTGGTATCCCGAATACAATCACGCTGAACCCCTCACTGTCCGTTCTCTCAAAACATATCACGCCATCACAGATCTCAATTCCAAGGCCCCTTTCTACTGGAAGCCTGATTCCGAGTCTACGAGCTATCGTGGTATCGATGGCGCTGTGGTCACCAAAGATTGTGTCTATGTCATACAGGCGACGATCACCCGTGACTGCGAGAGCTCTCAGGACGGTGTGGATGAACTATGGAAATCTATGCCCCCGGCAAGGAAGCGTCTGCCGTGGAAACTCGTTGTAGGTCTCGTTGAAGCCCAGACCTGGTATGCCTCGGTGGGATATGCTGGGACTTTGGAGTTCGGCGATCCACCAAATATGGGGGAGCAGAAAACTCAAGGAGGGACACCGAGAGCTCGGTTGTCAGTTGGGCTACTTTCCGTCCTCCCCTTCCCGGTTGGTTTCAGGTACACCGTGAGCTGTTGATATTATCACTGGGGATTCATCGATTGCTTACTTCGTGTGCAGGATTTGGTGGAGGAATTACGTCGTTACAGGGAACTTGAAGATCACGCTGAGGAGGCTAGCACTGAGGTAGCATCGGAAATGGTGCAGGATAGGGAGGGAGCCATGGACATCTGAGGCTCGTAAGAGGTCACGAGCATGCAGAGAGTGTAGATTGTCATGTATTCTACCAGGATTAATTTCAGCCAAGGTATTTCTGACTGCAGTCGATCATGACGACGAAAAGTGAAGAGCGAAGTCTCCCTGTTACCAGACTCGGACGTAATTGAAATGGTCGGCAGATACTCCCGACCGAAGATTGAACTTGTAAGACGGTCGTTTCTTCTCACTACTATGGGCAGATACAGAATATCTGCAATACAACAGGAGCAAGAAGGTAGACGCTGCTGATCGTTCGTGGACGTGGCGGTAAGAATGTAGAAGGAGGCACCGAGTGATGTACTAGGATTGTCATCTGGTTACGGTGATCGTCGACCAAAGTACTACCTTCCCCCCACCGTCGCTCGAAATTTTTGTGGGCTACATTTCGCGAATGTCAGTCATTCTGGTGAAGAGCGATGAAGATCATCGCACTGATATCGTCACCAGACAAACACACCCTCAAAATGATGTCGAATGTTCACACAGTGGACCCACTGACGCCCACGTTTGGGCCCGAGTCTGAGGGGTGTCTTCCGCAACACGAGGCTACCTTAAACCAAACAACGTTCACCAGATCTTCCAGGTTTTTACACTGATCATTCATCTCATTGTCCGTGACTCATTCCTACCTCCATCTAGACGCACGGCCATGGAGGTCTCGCAGGAACAACCGACAGAGAGTACCCCCATCAGCCCGATATTGACCATATCAACGCGTGGCAAATGGATAACTTCTTTAGCATGGCTTCCTGGTGACCGCATCGTCACCAGCAGATCTGACGGCACTGTGCAGATCTGGAATTCGAGGGACGGCACACAAGTGGGTACTTCAATGGAGGGCGAGCAAGGTTCAAGTTGCTGGGCCATGGTGGCCACTAAAGACGGGAGGATCTTTGTTTTTCCCAGGGTGGCGAAACATCCAGCGATAGTATGGAGCGTGGATACACAGGAAGTGGTAGAGTCCAAGGACCTTGAAGCCTATGGTCGTGTTGTGAGGTTGGCATTATCCCCAAATGAAGAGCTCCTCGCCACTCATCACAAGGAGTGCCTTGTCATCTGGGAGATCGTGGGGGCTATGCAGGTCAAACATTACATCCGATTGCCCTTAGGGTTTCCCCTGGCGCGGGCTCAGCGTGGTTCGCAGGGATTGTGTTTCTCTCCGGATAGCAGGCGATTGGCGGTATGCATCTCGTCTCGGTCGCCTGCATTCACTGTTCTCGAGGTGGGAACTGGCGAGAGCATCCTTGAGCCGGCCAGTATTGAAGACAAAGCGCGCTACGGCCACATCAATGCTATCACATGGTCACTTGATGGAGCACGAATTTTCTGTGGCTACACGACCAAGGACGAGACGGGTAAAATCCGTTGTTTCAGATCTGACACTGGCGAGCCCGCTGGAGAGCCATGGGTTGCACACACCAGTCCATTGCCTCATCTGCACCTCTCACCCGATGGAAAGTGTCTCGCAAGTGCCAATATTACCAGCGAAGTCTTCGCAGATAGAACTATTGGCTTTTGGGCTGCGGAATCATGGAACTGTATCGGAGAGTCGATCCCCAATACATACAACGTGCTTGCAATGGCATTCTCGCCTTCAGGAGAGTTCCTTGCCTCTGCGGAAATGGACGGAAGAATCTACATCTGGCGTGTCCCCTCGTGTGATGACGATGATCGAAAGGTACCACCGTTCGTTCATGATCGGTTCCATAACTCACCGGATTTCTATAGGACCTGCATTCCCTCCTTGACGTGCGTTCCACTGGCATGACTCGCTATACTTGCTGTTTCCAACTTTCAATGTGTATAGATGCCAGCGGTGGTCTCGCCTGACGCCAGCGGTCCTTCGACTATTCCAAACTCTGATTTTCTTGATGTGAGTTCATATACCATACATCTCTCCCGTCCAATACCTCCCGCTGACGATCATTAGATCCCAGAACCACGTCGACTCGCACTTCCAGATCGCTCGCAAGCGAGAGAAAACCCATCCCGCGACGGTCCCCGCGTGCAGCAGAATAATTTACCATTCCGTTGGCAGTGGTGGAAGAGAATGCCTCGCCTCGTATTCAATCGAGTGCACACAATATATCCAGGATACGCGCCGCCAGTAAGCTAATCGCTCTCCCGCTCGTCACGAATGCTCAAGTCTGTCTCTCGAACAGCGTACGTACGTCGCGTCGAGGCACAGCGTGAATGATGAGAGTGTGCATTCACGTACTCGAACTCCACCTAGAGACGACCCACCCCTCACGATCCTTGTCGAATCCTCTTCCGGAGAGGAGAGCAGTGAGGGGTCGAGGGATACTTCCACAGTTGACCCAGACCTTGAGGTTAGCCAAATCGGATGCTGTGGTCTGTTCGCCCGTCGACAGCCTGAGCCTGACGCGACCGCAGCTTCGCGACGACAATATGTCGTTCCTCAGGCTGTCGAGAGGACTTCGCGCGGTACTCGTCCACTCGACTCCGGAAACACACAAATCCCCGTACCTTCCTCCATGCCCCCTGTATCGCAGGAATTTCTCGAGCTCTCTGCCATTGTATTATCGACAAATACGGATCCATCCCATGCTTGACACAGTACGACTACGCTAACTTGCTCGATACATTCTGTCATCTGTCAGGTTGTCTTGTAACGTAATGTTGTTGACGGTCGTCTTGCGCGAGTCCTGACTCGGACCACTGATTGGTTGGTTCAGTACCAAAAGAAGGAAATTATGTGACAGATGTCTATGCGTGTCGATGCTTAATGGCTTAGATCGAGGAATGTATCGGGAGAGAATGGAGTGACTATTACGAGACTAGGTACATGGTGCGTGAGAACACATAAGACATGGGCGAAAAGCCGAAGGCTTTCCCGGTCAGAAACTGGACTCAAAACTGTCGGGGCGAGAGCGCTGTGACCCTGTGGGTTAGGAGTGAGCGACGCAAATCAGCGTGAGCTGGACCCCGAGAGCGTAGGAGCGGGTGCTAACCTAAGCATGGTTACCGTACGGGAGGAAGGATGTAACCTCGAAGAGTTTGCATGAGTTCCGGTTGGTGTTGCAGGAAAGGTGCAAGAACTAGCGCGTGATGTCTCAAGTAGATTGTAAATGCTTCACTCGACCATCTTCCCATTGTCTTCACGACGTCAAATGGAACTCCGGCGAGTAGGTAATGAAGGGTACCGCCGATGCGGAGACTATGACCTTTGAGATCGGGGAGGTCTGGGTGAGCCTTGGTTATTCCGTCTATGCGCTTGACTACCTCTTTCTTGGAGAGGGGTCGTGGCATTCCGGAGGGGTGCATCCACGAAAAGAGGTGGGAGTGCGGGTCGTCTCGGTTGATGCGAAAATGGGATTCGATGGCGGTTTTGGGATCGGTGAGGGAAGAGGGATCGTGGGGTGCGCAGTGCACTTCTTCGCCGCTTGCCGAAGCTTTGGTAGTCGGTAGGGAAAATTTCATGACCGGGAGATTGTCGTGGTTGTGGGTGAATACTAGAGCAGAGCGAGGGATATGTTTAGCGGCATCGAAGCGGGAAATGGCCGGTACTGTGAATTCACCCAGTCGAGCAATGCAGTAGAAGGAGCATACGAGGCAGGCGAAGATGGCGGCGTCTCGCGGATCGGTGAGATCCATGACTTGCCCGAAACGTTCTAAAATGTTCACTGTGAAAGGCGCTCGTTTGGGGCGCTTGGATGTGGCGGGGGCTAGTTTGTTCGCACCTTCGAGTAGGGCTTTGTACTCCAGGTCGTTGATGTCCCATGGGAGTCCGTGCAGGATGTGCCAGGCTCTTATTGCTGCTGCGTAGTTGGAAATGGTCGAGCCCGAGAGGGAGCCCGCGCAACTCGCTAAAAATGTGGAAAGGAGATTGGGGGATATGGGAGCGCGTTCGCTATCCGGAATGCTGTGCATGTCGCAATATACATGAAAAACGAGTAGACCTGTACCGTATAACTCTTTGGTGGATTCTGCCCACGATGCGCCTATCACGCTGAGGACGCGTTGTGCTTCGGCGTCGTCTAGTGGTCTGCTAGATTTGGCGTTCGTGATGCGCGGTGAAGCTGCGTGGGGAAGCCATAGGAGGAGTCGTTGTTTGGCGAGGCAGTGTGGGCGAAGCGACGAAACGGAAGGAGTGAGGTCGGGTTTGTACGGACGTGGTCTCTTTGACTGAGTGTTGCTAGCCGTGGTGATGACGGCGTTGAAACGCAGCGAGGGTCCTTCAGCAGCTGGTGAGGGAGTTGTAGACGGTTTGGTCGTCCCTTGCGCACGCGGCGAGGAAACGCAAGTCAGCGTCTTGCTGGCGTTTCGCGCGGTCAATGAGTTTAGCGGCGGCAGGTGCATACCTTCCGCTATCGAGTGCCTCGAGTTCGGCGGGGGTGAGAGGTTGGTCGAAGTCGACAATGAATTGGCGTAGATGCTCAGGGATGGGTGTTGGAGGGAGTAGGAGGTGTTGCGGACCGTATATGCCTCGCGATGGAGGGTCGGCTGGATTGCGTTCGCTGGGGACGAATCTCGTGATAACGCTCTCGATAGGAGAGGTGCTGTCAGCGAGGACTTCGTGAATGCGTTTGAAGACGCCGTTGACGGCGTTGTTGCGATGCCGTCCCGTTCTCCAGCTTTCGACGACGCTGGTGTTGTCGCAGAAGACGATGAGGTGTTGGTGTTCAGGAGAGTGCCTAGCGACGGACGCAAGGAGAAGCTCGACGCCGACTGCTTCTGCCCAAGCGATGTCGCGTTTCCCGTTTCTGGTTTGCCAGTCGGGGAGGAGGCGCCATGCTCGCCATTTTTCTCCGATAGTGACGCCGATGCCGATGCTAGAGCTAGCATCGGAGAACGCGTTTATATCGTGGTACGTGGGAGGTGGGCGAATGGGTAGGATCGTTTTTCCTGACGAAATGGCGTGTCGCCACCAGAGTAGGTCTTCGTTGATCGCCTTGTCCGGACGATGGGGCATGAACGGTTTTCTTTCGCAAACGGCAAGTAAGCGTTCGAGGCCCGTTAGGTAAGCTCTGCCGGCGGGAACGAGCGAGGCAGTGTGTAGAAGCTTGCCGTATAGCTTTTGCACGTCTTGGAGCACGTGTAAGCGGCGCGCGTTCCATTCGTCGATGGCTTTGAGGTATTTGTCTCGCTTGTCGGGGCTGAGCGTGACTGTGCGTGTTTTCATGTCCCATGAGAAACCGATGTAGATCGTCGAATTTCCGAATGGTTGGTCTTTGGATGTTTCCCACGGGATTCCTAGGGTGCGCGAGATCTCGTCTATGTCATCTATGTTGTATGCATAGTCGGCATCGTGGATTGAGCGTGGTGATGCGGTTGCGAAGTCTCTGATGGGTTGCGAGCATTGTTCGTTGAATTCCTCGTTAGTCCCATCTGTTAATAGGCGACCCTGGAACCATATTCGTCCGCCTGTTTGGTGAGTGCCTGAGGGGGTGATCTCGGCGTGCCATCTTTTCCTGGCTTGATTGTAATCGTCGATGTGATCTCGTTTAACCCGGAAAAAGATGTGGTCGTCGACCCATTTATCCATTGGTCCAATACCGTGGAAACGGAAGATTTCGGCGGCTGCGTCAGCAACGTGTCCGTAGATACCTGCAGATGGGGTAGCTCCGAAGGCGGTGCACGTGTCTATACATCCGTGGGTGGGTGATGTTCGAACCACAGCGGAGGGCCATTGGGACGGGTGGAGGGGAATGGTTCGGTAGGCTTCTGCGACGTCGCGCGTTGCTACTTCTGTGCCTGGGGGAAGACGAGAGGCGAGTAAGTAAATGATGGAAAACTTTCCCCATGTAGCGGGGAAGTCGTGTGAATCAATGAAGGAATTAATAGAAGGATTGAGGTAGGGATGCTTGGGAATCATCGGGAAAGAGAAATTTTGTACTAGTCTAAACTTGCCCGGACGGCCTGGTTTGGGTATTATTGATAAGGGGGATGATTGAAATGGTCCGATGGATTCATGTATGAGTGTGAGTGGGTATGGTCCGATGTATCTACCTTTCGTAACTTCCTTCTCGACTATGTCATGTAGCTGGTCATGGTACGTGTTAACAGATGGGGAATTAGGGGGTGATTGTATGTGATGGAGTTTGGGGAAATTGATTACGAAGCCATATGTAAAACCGTCAGGTATGTTACCAAAACGATCCGCAAGGTTCGCCGCGTGAATGAGGGTTCTCCAGGCATCTGGTTTATATGGTGTTTGCGGAAGGGCGTTTCTGTGTTCGAGGGCAGCGGTGAGCTCCGTGCGTACCTGAGCCACATCCTGAGCAGATGTGGGCATAGCATTGCCGTTCGAAGCAGCCGGCACGGCGTTGCCAGTAGGTGCATATGCGCTCGTTGTTACTTCTGGCGACGAGCATCTTGTTGGAGCGTTTGGCGAAGGTGTCGTGTTTGTTGTCCCAGGTTTTCTCGAGAATGCATTCGACAACGGGGTTGGAGTGAGGGTCGATGCTGAGACAGACGGCGCAGGGCGGTAGCGGTTGGTTGGGTGCCGGTTTGTCGGAGGCCCGAAAGGACCGGTTTCGCTTGTGGTTCGCTTGTGGAGCGTTGAAACTCGGCGAGGGTGGTCGCTTGGACGAGCTGGGGGTACGGCTATGGGACTGTGGTGCGTCGTACGAGCGCTGGTAGCTCTGGGATGACGAGGGATGTTGGTTGGATGAGAATTGATTAGAGGGAGCGTTCCCCGCTTGCCATGACGCGACGGCTGCTAGGAGCTTGTCCGTGGCCTGGAATTGCATAATTCCGTAGCGCGAGTGAGCGCGTATGATGTGTGGAGGCACATAATTTTGCGCAGGGCATGGCCGCGTGTAGACGGCGTTGGACGAGTGAGTCCGGTTAGTCGCCGTGTTATGGAAACCCGTGCCACGTGCCGCGAAGGCCGTGTAGTGGGTCGGGTTCCAAGGGCGTGTGGGTGGGGCGCGTAGCCGAACGAAAGAGGCAGTGATGGTAAGGTATGAAGAAGATGGGTTGGGGTTGAGATGAGAAAAAGGTTTTTTACGAGGGGGGGAAAAAACTCGCCTCTTTGGCTTTGTTCGTGATGGCTGTATGCAGCTTGCTCGTGATGTTGAACTTGATCTTGGTGAGGGCTTCCTCATCGATGTACTTTAGGTTGAACGAGGACGAGGTACCGAGTGCGGCATGCCATCTCCGCCGATATGTTGCCTGGTAAACGATGAGGGCTTGACGCGCCGCGTCTTCGGCGTCGTGGCGCCACTCATGGGCGCTGAGATTCATCCAGAAGTGCAGATGGGCGTCAATGCGGTCAGCGCCCCATCCACATTCTTTCATTGCTTGAAGCATGCGATGTGTTGCCTCGTCTATCTGAGGCCAAGTGAGCTCGTGATCTGGGACAATGGACTCTTTAGCTTTGGCGGCGGAGATGGGTACGAAGGAATGTGTGCCGTGCTCGTCTTGCATTAGAGCGAGAGCGTCGTCGTCGACGGAATGGGAGATGGAGTGGGCTTCGGCTAGGCCCTTGTTGGTGAAATGGTGTAGCTCTAGGTATTCTCCTTTGCGTAGTTTCCGCAATGCGTGGGGCGACGGGTTAATTGGGACCGTCGAGGATACCTTGACGTCGTTGAAGGGCAAGAATTTGGAGCGATTCTTTTTCTTCTCCTCCTGCTGCAGGGCTTCTTCTTCTTGTGCTCGGATATGTTCCTCTTCTCGTTGTCGCTCGAGTAGGTTGTCTTCTTCGAGCCTGGCTTGTTCGGCCTCTGCTTCCTGCCGTGCGTCCCATTCGCGGCGTTCGAGGGCGTTCTGGGCTGTCCAAATTTCTAAGAGCCGCTGGGCGGCGACTTCGTGGGATATGTTGCAGTGTTCGACGAGGGGTTGACGAGTGGGGGCGTAGCGTTCAGCACGATAATCAGGTGGGTTCGCGTCATGGGGGTTCTGTGGAAGGGCCATGTATGGTGTGTGTAAACGAATGTGAAGAGATTGCGAAAAGAACGAAAGAAACTACGATCAGTCGTGCTGAACGACTACGAGCTGACAAGGATGCGAGGGTGGCAGAAGCAGGAGAGGTGCGCCACCATCAGGAAAACCCCAAATCCGCATTAGCTCGCAAATGCGAGATAATGTCCACATTCAGACACATTTCTATTACATAGTTTTAGTCCCATCCCACATGTACATTTTCACGGAAATGTATGCATTGGCACACTAATGTCCTTGACAGTAGATATTGGTAGATATTGAATCGTACATACACCAGATTACCCCGGCGTCTCGAGACCCTCCTACATTGATGTTGCCATACCTTCGAGATCCACCTGAGCAAGCATCAGCTGAGTGTCGGTCTCTGTACCATCAACACTATTTTCTTTCAGCCTCGAGCACACCAATGAACGAAGCAATTGAATACGTACATGACATCGCGGTACATGCGGGACATGAGCGCGTGGTATCTCTTGTGCCCCTCGTCGCCGCCGGTCGTGAAGATGAAGCGTAAAAGTTGTTTGTATTTCGAGTAAACTTGATAATGAGCATCTTGGATGAACGAGGCCTTCTCCGAATCGCGCGGTCCAGTTCCGTTGCGCCAGTCGCTCAGCACAGAGTAAACCTGTCACAACATTAGTACTACTATCGAAGCTAGACAATAAAATTGATGGGGCTCACCGCCGTGGCCGCGAAAGCCACCAGGCCACTTGGCAGCTCCAGCTCGTCCTCATGCCCGTCGAGCACCGAGACAAAGTGGTCGGTGTACTTGAACCCCAAGGAGTTCGGTCCATTGAACACGGTCGCACGCAGGACCTCTAGGATTACGGAGTTACAGAACGGCTCGAAACGAAGCGCGTCTCCCTAGGAATCCTCATCAGTGCGGGCACTGTATACCACGATGAATTGATGAAATACTTACCTTCGGGCCCAGTGCGTAAATGAAATTGTCCAGCTTCAATAACCTTTCGACCAGGGGGCCACAACCTTTCTTGAGCCCGTACCCGCTGATGACAATTGGCTGTGCTACTCTCTTGAAATTTTGGCGCCACGTAGCAAGCCGACCTTCCGCCTGTAATACGAGTCAGCGTTAGTATACTCGCACAATAACATGCGGCGTCACGTACCAGGTTTGCCAGACGCAAAACATATTTCATATCCGCGGCCATCCTGTTCGCGATGTCCAATAGTCCCATCTCCTTGGCCGTATCCCTGAAAGCGTGGATGGCCAGCCACCGCTTGTCCTTGGCCAAGGGGAATCCCTTCTCGAACGCGATCTCTTTGAGGAACCAGTCGATGGAATTTTGGATAAGCTCTTGAATATGCGGGGCCTGCGCCTTGATTGACAGCGCAGAGTGCTCAGAGTCGGGCAGCACGAGCTCAGTTGTGAGCGATGGATGATAGATGGCATAGCGGTCAGCGCGCGCGCCGATGTGCGGCTTCGTGTCACCGGCCTCACCTGCGTCGGCCATGACCGTCGCCACGCCGTCCTGACCGGTTTCTTCTTCTTCGTCACTTTGTCCTTTTTCGTGCTTTTCTCCGATGACCTCGGCACGCTATAGTAGATGTTATTTCCGAGTTAGTGTACGCACTCTTTTCAATCACTGCGGAAACGGAAGAATAATCCGTGAGGATTAGGTTGAGATTCACGGGCAAAAGACAACTCAATCTGACTTAGAGTGGCACGCGTAAACGTTGTGATTAGGTTTTGAAATGACGAGCAAATCCCATGTAAATCTGGCTCGCGATAGATTGAGGACCCAACCTCGACTTCGTTGTGTTTTTGACCTAGGCAGGAAATCAGACCTCTGATTAAAACTTGGTTCCCATCTGAATAGATTGCGAATCCGCTCGCGACCACACGAAAACAGATCTACATTTACTCGGTTTAGAGAATAGAAGCACCCTGCAGGCTGCTTCCAAAATGCCCCCCCAGCAACCAGAACACGCCTCGTCCGTCCTCTCCTCGTCCGTCCTCTGCCCCCATGTATCCAGCTCAACCACAGAGGCGTCCTGGAGGTGCGCCCGCTGGACCGCCTCCTGCAGGGAATCAGTTTAATCACGATGCAAACCAACCTGTTGGCGGGTCATATCGTCAACCTGCCTTCCCAAACGGAAACTCTCCCCCCTCTCCCCTTGGAAACGAGTTCAACCTTGACGGTGCAGGTGTCCAAGACGACGTTTTCACGGCGGATAGGTCTGGTGCACAGAATCAAGGCCTAGATGGATTCCAAAACCAAGGACACGGAGTAAGCCACCCATCATATCCAAGCGATGTTTAATTTTTACCTTTTTTTTAGTTCAATGATAGGAATAACTATCCCCCGTTCCCTGACCAGCAGGGTTATCCCTTCCGGGGAACACCCACTACCGGACCTGGGGGAAGTCCTGTTAACTTCACCAATCCGTTTCCTCAGCCGCAAACCCCATACCTTGGAAGCCGTCCCTCACAGTTTTTCGATCACGGAAATCAGCCTTTCACGCCACGAGGAGGGACACCGTTTGACGATTATACGTCGTCGTATTCCGGTTCGCGCTCGGGTAGTCGCCCACCTGCTTTGTCATCCCACAGTTACCGTGGCTCGCAAGGCAATATTGACACCCCATCACGCGACGAATTTTCTGTCCTGTCCGCCGAGCTCAGACGCCTGGCCGGATTGGTTCAACAGCAACAAAATGTCAACGAGGAACTCAAAAAGACTAATGCGGACCTTACAAATCGTCTTCAAACCACAGAAACCGAACTTGCAGGGATTCAAGAGCAGTTGAAAGAGTCCTCGAAGGCCAAACCAGCAAAAGATGGCAGTAACAAGCATCCGGCTCTAAAGGTTAGTTGATTTCATTGCCGGATAGACAACGACTCACTGTAGTACTTGTATAGCGTGTCTTACACCCCCTCTTCGCCACCTTTTGCGGGATCGAGTGGCAGGAACTGGACAAAACCGAGCGCGCCCAAGAATTCCTTGCGGTCGAACCACTCCAAGACGGCCAGCCATTTGAAGAGGTGGAGGGCGTGAAGATCTGGCACCCGAACTTCAAGGGTACTGTAGTCGAGTCCGTGAACAAAATCTTCATCGAGACCTTGGTTAAAAAGGTCTGGGATGACGAAATGGTCAGTAATAACACCTCAGAACCACTTTTCCGCCACTTACGATACGAGAACACAGGCATTACGTGCCAAGAATATTGGTGAAATCCCAGATGACGACTTCAAAGAATCCCTCATCAGAAGCTGTGCGGTAACGTACTTTAGAAATATCCACAAGAGTTCCAAGGCACGTGGCGACCCAACAAAAGCTGCTAAGCTGGTGCAAACGAACGTAAAGAACCGCCGTAGGGGTCGTCGTTCAAACGTAAGCTTCGATCGAACTGTACATTAATGCAAGTTGACTCACCATGTTCAATAGCTTGCAATGAAACGTCGCAAAATGGCAGAGCAGTTTGAAAAAGAGACAGGGTTGAAAGGTGCTCTAGCAATGATTGACACCGACTTTTGCTCAGACAACTTGACGTGCGACGAGGATACTTTGAACCCGAACTTACGTGAGCGTCGAAACAAGCTGGGATTCGGGAAGGGTACCAAGATGACAGTCGGGCTAAGGTGGAGATCTATGGATGTAGGTTTAATATTTTAATGATAAGAAAGGTTGAGACTCACGTTATAATTCCAAAAGTATGTCGCGTTCATGCGCTACCTCTCGTTCAGAGTGGCGGGCGGGCAGCCCTCTGAAGCTGTACCTCAAACGGAATCTGAGGTCACACTCGCAGGGAGTGCATCTACAGCTACGCAGCGAGAGAAAGATGGTCAGCCCGCAAAAAAGAAACAGCGCACAAAGATGTCAAAGAAGCTCGTCAAAACAGTTTGGGACGCACCTCCATTGACGATGTACAAGAAAAAACCGAACTCGTTGAAGAAACCAGTTGCCGTCAAACCCTTCACTTCCATGATTGATCCTAAATGGCAAGCGGCACATTCAGATTTCGAGCCACTCACTCCCGCTAATCCAGACGACGAACCACTCTGGATTGCTGGTTTCTACGAAGACGTCAAGCAGAAGAAGTATTTGGTGATGGATGAAGATGCTGGATATTTGGAGGAGCTATGTGAGTGGCGAGCGACATTAGTTGAATCTGGCAATGAGGCGGACGAAGAAGGTGGTGATGAAGGGGAGGGCGATAACGGAGATGAAGACGAAGATGCGTAACGTTACTACGAGTGCCATAAGTTCTTGTAAGCATTCAAATAATGTCCGTTTCTTGAGGTAGGACATACCTTAGCGAGGTCAATTGTGGCCCAAACCTTTTCTCTGTCGGGGCCGATAGAAACTGTCGTCATTGCGAGAGCACTGAAGATCCAATCTAAGTCAATGATGGGAGGAAGGCGTGACTCGGTCGCATGAAATTCCCCGAGTTTCCATAGCCGAACCCCGACCGTTCTACTGCTCCAGCCCATGTTAGATCATAGCGAACACGACTCGAAGCGTGCAAAGTTTTACTCACAAATTTGCCCAGACTTCATCTAAATCTCCATCCCATGATTTGAACCACCGTATTCGGGCAAACCACAACAACCGATTTGCATCAGCCTGAAGAGGTTGCGAAATCTGAAAGATCTCTAAAATTTCACCAAATGCATGAATAGCCGACACCCCAGGGATGATAGCGTGAACGAGCGAAGAGCGGTTACCACCGACGGTGCGGGAGGCATAGTATCGTCTTCCGTTGAGTATCACATAGTCAAAAAAAGTTGCCTCGTAACTGAGAGGAAGACTGTTTGGGGCAGCGGCCGCTTGGTGACGACAGTGAACTGGAGTCTCTGGAAAACGGAAGCAAATCATTTGTGCAACCAGCCTGTATGTTTCCGACCCCATCGCCTTCGTTTGATGTCGTGGGCTCAGCTGATATGAGCAGACAGCTGTCAAGGTAGTTTGTCATCCTTGTCCCATAAAAATAGACGGAAATGTCACCATCGTTATGCAACTCATCAAGTGCGTCAGTCATAGCTGCCAGACCGGCGACTGTCCCGCGCTCCTCTTTTGAAGCTTTGAGCATGATTTTCGCGACTTGGTGTGGTAAGGTCTCTGATGGATATCGTTGGAGTACATACGTCTGGAGAAATTTCCTCAGTAGAGTTTCTCTCCATGTTCCCCCACTTACCAGTTGTCCTATTTGACATGTCCGTTGAAACTCTGTGAAAAACGTCGTCTCCAGATCACCATTCCCGTGGTTATTTGCTTTGAATGATTTGAGGACTTTGTTCAAGCGCTCATAGAGGAATGTCCAAAAGTCATGCAGGGGACCAAAGTTGCGGACACAAGAACCGGTGTGAATTGAGTAGTGGTGGTTCGGTTTGATCACGGATGAGCCGTATAGCTAAAACCATCAACTAGATCAAAAACTTGAACATGAAGCTTCGAGATCATACCTGAATTAGTTCCTTGTTGTATTCTTGAATTAATGACTCAGCTCGTCGAACATCGTCGTCGGTCAATCTACGCTGGATTAGAATCCTGAGAGCAGAACAGATCTTCAGAAAATTGGCAGGATCGTCCGGATGCAATGCAAATTTTCCTTCGTCTTCTTGGGTAGTGGAATCTTGAGTTTCGGGCGAGATTGTAGATGAGGATGATCCAGAATCGATAGGCTGGGCCCCGGGTGCCTTGCGCTTCAAGTTCTTAGTAGCCTAGATAGCACATGAGTACGAGACACGATCAGATCTTCACTTACTGACCTTCTTGGCTGCCAATTGCCGCTGTTTCTCGGCTTGTTTGGCAGCAGCAGCCCGGAGTTTTTCTTGCTTTTTCCCCTCCGCAATCGCAAGTTTCTCTTGGGTGATCCTTGCTCTCTCAGCCTCGTAAGCTTCCTTACTGACCTTCTTGGCAGCCTCGAGCGCTTCCTTGTTTCGTGCCTTCTCATTTTGCTGCCGTTCCTTCTCACTTTCCATTCGCTGAATCATGGTAACACGCTGGCGAAGAATTTCGCCACTAAGGTCTCTCGGGAGACACTCACTCCATAGTTGAGGTATCTGGCAAAGATCAGTGTATTCCTCGACTAAAAACATAAAATCTCACCACAATTGGTCCATAGAGAGTAGCTAAAAGCAACCACTGATCCGCTGTTAAGGACCCACCAGCTGGCATGCCTATGTCAGTCGGAAGCTTGCCACATGATAACGGAACAGTAAACTTGAGAAAAAAAATGTTAGTGCTCTTGCGATCGTCCCTGACATGCACGACTCACATCCGCGAGCATCTCATGTAACTTGGCAAGCTCGTGATTAGGATGCAATATCTTGTTTTGAACCCATATGTTGTAAAAGTGAGTCTTGATGATACCTGTGAGTGAAGCAGGCACTTGCTCGGTTATCTCAAATGGAAAGAAGAAAAACAGACTCACCGAGGAATAGATTGTGCATCGGATCGATGACGATCTGTCTAACGATGTCAAAGTAAGGAAGCCTTGCTAGCTGTGTATATCGTGTTGCGAACTCCTTCACGAAGTTTTTCCTTGCGGTCGGCGTTTGAAGCGCTCGATACTGCTCACCGAGCGCACGATGTTCTTCGTTCGTTCTCGGTCTGAATTCTATTCTCAGGGTCAGTATGATATAAAATATGTTCGAATACTACTTACCTCCAGGATCAAATGCCCTTGATTTGTCCTTGTCTTCGATTGATATCCAACAAACTGTACAGAAGTAAGTATGTGAATGTGAAGCGAAACCGCCCATCTTATGTGCTGCAGGCTTATCGCAGACGACAGCAACCAAAACAAGGCGGACAAGGCGACCTGGGGCGTAATTAAGGCTGTGCCCTCCGAGTCTGACTGGAGAGTGAATCCTTACCTTGCGGACAAGATTCTGTTGGAACCTTGATGCCGAACTTCCATAAGCGCAGCAAGTCCGAGATAATTGGTCGGAGAAACCTCTGGATTTGGTCAGGGTTCTGTTCCTTCGGTCCTGGAAGTATGCTAGTGCACATAAGATTCGATGTGCGATATCTACGAAGGGGTCATGAGAAACTAAATGTAAGAGATAGGATAGTAAGCAAAACTTACCGATACTCGGGCGGCAGATTACATATTGAAAACGACGTGGGACAAGAGGAGTGGGAGGGTGCAATGTTACTTCGGATATAGGAGAACCTAGATCGCAAGATAACAGTTATTAGATTTTTATTGGCCTCGAAAAGTACGTACCAGTCTACACCTAGGTTAACGCCGATTCGGAGTTCACCATTTGGACCATTTTTCTCGTGTGGTAGATTTGAGAAGAAGAGCCGTCCATCCGGGCCTTTGAGATGTTGACAGCATATTTCACCGTCAAATATGTCGGTATACAGACCATCTGTACGTGACTTATGACGCCAGTCATCAAGCAGAGCTTCGAGGCCGGGAATCTTGAGCATGGAGCGGATTTGTGTTGACAATGGTAGATAAGGGTATTTGAGAACTGGAACTTTGGCTCGAGCATTCCCGCGAGCAGTGAGATTCGATTTGAACAGCGGAATGTCGCAGATAGTGCAGTTATCTTGAGAATGGAGAGACCCGGCTGGGGGATATACTTCGAGACAAGTTGGACATACAGGAAGAAGAAGAATGGGTTTGTCGACACCGAGAACACGGTTGGAGGATTGGAGGGTGATGAACGGAGCTGCGATAGCTGGTGCGACAGCAAGTAGGATACAGCCGAGGATGGCAAGTAGGGCGTTACAGGCGACACGCGGAAGATGATACTGCAGGTGGAGCCAGGAAATGACGGCGTAGATCGTAAGCAGATGAGGAGGGATGTGAGAGAGATCATTATCATCCGAATGAAATGTATCCTCGACTGCAAACGGGTCCGGGTTATCTTCGTCAGGTGTAGAATTAACACCTGGTGCGTCTTCATCAAGCTCAGCCTCGTAAGCTTCCTCAAAGTCATCCTCATCAATCTCGTGATTCTCGTCTGGAACTTCTCGAGCTTCGTCAGGAGAAGGTAGGTCGGCGTCAAGTTCTGCTTGTGCGTCGTCCATCATTCTATCCATCTCTCGTTCAAACGCACGCTGATCCGGGTCAACTGGGAGAATGTGCGCTTGATAAGTGGTGAGGGGTCGTGCGCCTGCAGATACGGCCTGGTTGTACACACTGAAGTGATCAACAGCATGTAGAAGTGCTTCAGGGCTATAAAAGGTTGACCCGAGGTTGGGTAAAGCACTACCGAAGGTCATAATGTCGAGATCCTCCTGTGTAAGAGATCCGTGGTCAAGCATTTCCTGCTCGACCGCACAGTCTGATATCGCTGGAGGATCGTGAAATTCTGTGTGCGGGAGTAAGGGTGGAGGTGGTGGGTGGACAGGGTTTGGCAGAGAGCGTGAAACAGGGCCTGCATCAGGTTGTGCAGATGGTATGATTCGTTTCGTTTGGCTTGCACGCTGAAGTTGAGCTTGAGCTTGGATCGTGTGTTGTCGTAAATCGCTTCGCCTATGAGCATACACAGTATCTGGATTGATTAGCTTGCCGTTACAACCGTGCGTCTTGCACGAACAGCGCAGGAGAGGCATGATGAGATGGTCAACTTGTTCAAGTTGAAGGGCGTTGAAGATGGGACGCGTCAGATCAGACGCGTCAACGTGACTTGATATGATAGCAAATGCAAGCTTGATTTTAATCCTCAGAGACAGAAGAAAGTACAAAGTATCTAGTCAGTCTTAAAACGTTTTTTGCGTGCATTTTTCACGGGCGAAGAAAGGAGGTTGATCCTCTTCAATTTGTTCTGGTCACGATGTCTTGATTTAAAGACGAAGAGGTATCAAGTCAAGAAGAACTTACAGCAGGGACGTATATCGGGTCCGGCTCGCTCTCCGACTCTGTATCGCTGGTCGCTTGAACGGCAACTGAGTGTTTGCGAGGAGATGTCGGAGGTATGAGGTCGACGTTTACCGTCTGTAAACATTAGATATATAGGAGGAGCACATCTCAAAGTTACCAAAGTTACTTACAAGCGATTTTTTAACTTCGCGTTCCACAGAAAAGGCGAAGCTTTTGAGTTCGGTTGGTATGCTCAGCTGGAGGGTTTGCGTGTCCTTGGTTTGGCTCATAGTTGTAGAGACTTAGCTGTAAAGAAACGGAGGGGAGCTCTCACCTGATGTGTTGGTAAATCCGAGACATGGATAGGGAGTGAATAGGAAGAGGTCACGAAAGCTGAGCTAGAGAATGCTGGGAATAGGTTGGGAAACCGACCCGAGGGATAGCCGAGTTGACCCGATCGGATTAAGGTCTGATTTGTTTGCTGTGGCTAAGCAGACCTACGATTTGGTGTTGCGAGCTCAAGGTCAGACTGACAAAGTCCCAGAACTCGGATTAGGGTTGGATTTAGCCCAAACATAATTCTACGGTGAGAATAGAGAGCTATCTACGTGTGCTTTGCCTCAGCTTATCTTCTCGTTTCCGCAGTGAATGTTGAATACGCCACCCACTTACTTCCAATGCAAGGCGTGCCTCCCTCTTACGAGCGCCGGGCCCAACGACCTGTTGAAATTGATCGTCAGTCCCATTCCGAGTCGCTGCAGCCTGCCAGTGGATGCCATGAGACTACTAACTGTCACTTTGGCAGGAATGGCAGCAGTAAACTCAGTGCTCTTGTCTGTAGTTGATGCCCCGCGAGACGGAACAGCGGCCACAGCCATCTGCGGGATCTATGTGGTGAAGGTAGGGTTAACATTGCCTCGTTGTCAGCACCATATACCTGTCAGCTGTGGTAACACGGTCACCTACTTCCTGGGCAAGTGTTTTCTTCAACTTTGCAGCATCGTGGCTAATCGTGTTGAGTAGATCATCGTCGCTTTCCTGGCCATCGGCGCTATCGTCGTCCCCTTGAGCCCATGAAGCGGCTGAGCCGTCGGATTCATTGTGGTTACCCCCTCGGCGACCGTGACGACGACCTTCCTCGAACTCGTCATCACTGCCAACATCAGAGTCTATCATAGCTTCGACTCCCAGTGAGACCTTTGTAGGTTTGCCGTGTTTCCCTGGGGCACTGGCGATCTTCTTGCCTTGAGGTTGAGACCGTGTCTTGAAACTGGTGGAGTTGGCACCCTTGCCTCGTTTTGCCTTGGTTCCAGCCTGAGAGCCGTCTAGTACCGTCACGAGAAGTGTGATGTGTGAAGGTTAGGAGTCAATGGGACTATGATGTCACCCTTTACATCAGTCACTCACCGCGTGGCTGGCGTGAGGTGCGCTTCTGGGCCATGGTTGCCTCGCCTTCTCTGGCAACGTCTCCCTCTAAAATCCCCCACAGGATCGACTGGTGAGTACTTCACCATTACCACTACCATAGTAGAAACACTCACCTTTCTGATTTTTCGACGTTCGACGTTCTTTCTTCTTCGGTTCGCCAGTCGTCGTTTCTGCATCGTTTGACACTGTTGCGGCCCGTTTACGTTGGCTAAGATCACTTTGCCACACTGGAAAAGAGATTGTATCAACGGTAGGTTTCCTCAGTAACCCTTCAACTTTTACTGAAGACAATTGGCAGGCACTACCTTTATTTTCCTTCGCGCTTTCTTTGGCCTTGCGCACAGGCCCTGGAGTCATTGACAGGTAAGTTCAAGTTTTATTGGCCAGCTTCGAGTCGTTGGCCACTCACTCGATGGTATCTCCTCGATGGAATGATTTTCCATCCCTTCCATCGTCTGCCCCTCTTCTAGTGCATCTAATGGATCTCCTTGAGCTCCCCCCTTCAAGTTCTTGGCAGCCCTCTTCTGGGCCGCCACGGTGCTTGGATCGAGCGGCGCTTGGCTGTTGCGACCAGAGTTGTTGTTGGCAGGCATTTGCAAATACGGCCAGTGCCAGTGCCAGTGGGTGAGTCAAAAAGTTTTCGGGGTGATTAGGAATGACACTGACAACGGACTTGGACTTATAGGCAGCTGCGAGGGTCCGGATCGATCTTCCCGCTCCGCCTGATCCCCCCAAAAAATTGCATCTATCACCAATTTCCACAAATAAACCCCGCAGGTATGTTGCCACGTCCAACGCATCCCAACCAATAATCTGATCCCCTTAGGTCTTATCCCCTTAGCCTCCATCATGATTGTCTGTCCAGGCTGCAAGGCACTCTTCTCGATGTCGGGCTACTCGCGCCACCTAGCACAGACCAAAAACACGATCTGCGCCGCCGTGTATCGCGATTTCGATGTCCCCACTGATCCCTCCAACTCGGACACACCTGAAATATTGAGCGGTCCCTCCAATGCCATCCTCGCCCAAGACATTCCAACCTTCCCCACGAACCATGCTGCAGACGTTAATGATCACTCTCGCTTTAGTTCTCCTGCCTCTCGTCCTTCGTCCCCCTTCGCGCTCGACTCACGCGAGTATGATCACCCTCGCGCCAGCTCGCCAGACGATGTCCCCTCTCCCCCCCAACAACACCATTCCCCCAACTCAAACAAGACTGCCAGCGAAACAGAGGATGAAGAAGAACATGATGAACCAGAAGATGAGGAGGAGGAGGAGTTCCTCGAGGCTGAACATGCTCAAATGGAACATGCATGGGAGCCCCCCCGACCACTACCACAAGATGTCCCTGCTGCGGAGGTTGACAACGACCCGGAGATGGATGACACCGAGGCCAATCCATTGGGGCATCCTGCTCGTCAGTCCGTTGTCCCCGACGATCACTCTCGCAAGCCCACCGTTGTGCATTTCCCAGGCGGACGTGCTGGCCAGCCTCTCGCTCGAACAACATTGGCTTACTCTGACTATCACACCCAGCTTGGGGAATCTGCTGAAGCGAATGTATATGCGCCCTTTCAATCCCGCATTGACTACGAAGTTGCGTGTTGGGCCCAGCTGCGTGGCCCAGGAGCCACAGCATTCACGGACCTGCTGAAAATTGACGGAGTGAGTACTAACTGT